>JASAMX010002555.1:0-17186 GCA_030248175.1 Microlaimidae sp. YZB2_3 | reverse complement strand
TGTGTGTGTGTGTATGTGTGTGTGTATGTATGTGTGTCTGTGTGTGTTTTTATCTGTGTATGTGTCTGTGTTTGTTTGTGTGTGTCTGTGTGTGTCTGTGTGTCTGCGTCTGTGTGGGTGTGTGTGTGCGTTGGTGTACATATGTGTGTGTGTGTGTGTGTGTGTGTGTGTGTGTGTGTGTGTGTGTGTGTGTGTGTGTGTGTGTGTATGTGTGTGTGTGATTTTTTTTTGTGTGTGTGTGTGTGTGTGTGTGTGTGTGTGTGTGTGTGTGTGTGTGTGTGTGTGTGTGTGTGTGTGTGTGTGTGTGTGTGTGTGTGTGTGTGTGTGTGTGTGTGTTTGTGTCTGTGGTGTGCCCTGTTGCGACCCTGAGAGCTGTGTTTTGTATTGTTTGTAATTTGTTAATTTGTGTGTGTGATGTTGTGGGGCCCCAGATTGTGCTAGCATACTCGATTATTGGTCGAGTGATGGCCTTGTATGTGTGTGTGAGTGTTTCTTTTGGTTTGCCCCATGATGTTGCTGTAAGTGCATTTATGATTTTGAGTGTTTTGCGTGCTTTGTTGTGTGTATTTGCGATGTGTGTGTTGAATGTAAGCTTGGGGTCAAACGTGAGCCCCAAGATTTTTGGGTTTTTGGTTGTAATGAGTGTTGTGTTGTTTATTTGTAGTGATAATTGTGTGTTGTACTCTGCAGGGTCTGGTGTGAATAGTGTGGATGTTGTTTTGCTTGCATTTAATGTGAGTTGGTTGTTGTCTGTCCATGTTTGTATTGCGTGTAAGTATGGTTGTATTTGTTGTTGTGCTATGTTGTGGTTTGGGTGTGATGCATATATTGTGATGTCGTCTGCATATGTTATGATGTGTACGTTTGGTGGTGGTGTTGGAATGTCTGCAGTGTAGATGTTAAATAGTGTGGGTGATAGACAGGATCCTTGTGGGACTCCTGTTTTTATGAGTTTTTGTTTTGATTTGTGATTGTTGTATGTGGTGTATGCTTTGCGGCCTTTGATGTAGTTGTTTATGAATTTTGTAATTGTTGTTGGTACTTGTGTTTGTGCGAGTTTGTGTATGAGTTTGTGGTGATTGACAGTGTCGAAAGCTTTGGACATGTCCAGAGCTACAACGACTGTGCGGTGTGGTGGTTTTGGTTTGTTAAAACCTGCTGCTATGTGGGTGTAAAGTGTTTGTAGAGCTGTGTATGTGGAGTGTTGTTTTTTGAAGCCGTGTTGGTGTGTTGTGTTTGGTATGTTGCTTGTGATGTATGGAAGTATGATTTTTTTGCAAGTTTTTGCGAGTGCGGATATGAGTGAGATGGGCCTGAATGATTGGCTGTTGTTGATGTTTTTGTTTGGTTTTGGAATTGGGATGTAGTTGGAAAGTTTCCAACTGTGCGGTATTGTGTTTGTGTTTATTATGTTAGTGTAGAGTTTTGTGAGGTATTGTATTGCTTTGTAGGTTTTGTTGTGTATGTCTGTTGGAATGTTTGTTGTGTAGTTGTTGTTGTGAAAAATTGTTTGTTTTTTGAGCCTGCTGGGTGCAGGTTGTTGTGTTAAATAGTTGAGTGGATTGTTTGTGTACATGGCTGCCAATTTTGCTTGTTTTGCATGGAGTTGAATGTGTGTTGCTATTGGGAGGACTTTAGCCTCTGTGTGAATGATGTTTATGTTTGTGTCTGTGGTGTGCCCTGTTGCGACCCTGAGAGCTGTGTTTTGTATTGTTTGTAATTTGTTAATTTGTGTGTGTGATGTTGTGGGGCCCCAGATTGTGCTAGCATACTCGATTATTGGTCGAGTGATGGCCTTGTATGTGTGTGTGAGTGTTTCTTTTGGTTTGCCCCATGATGTTGCTGTAAGTGCATTTATGATTTTGAGTGTTTTGCGTGCTTTGTTGTGTGTATTTGCGATGTGTGTGTTGAATGTAAGCTTGGGGTCAAACGTGAGCCCCAAGATTTTTGGGTTTTTGGTTGTAATGAGTGTTGTGTTGTTTATTTGTAGTGATAATTGTGTGTTGTACTCTGCAGGGTCTGGTGTGAATAGTGTGGATGTTGTTTTGCTTGCATTTAATGTGAGTTGGTTGTTGTCTGTCCATGTTTGTATTGCGTGTAAGTATGGTTGTATTTGTTGTTGTGCTATGTTGTGGTTTGGGTGTGATGCATATATTGTGATGTCGTCTGCATATGTTATGATGTGTACGTTTGGTGGTGGTGTTGGAATGTCTGCAGTGTAGATGTTAAATAGTGTGGGTGATAGACAGGATCCTTGTGGGACTCCTGTTTTTATGAGTTTTTGTTTTGATTTGTGATTGTTGTATGTGGTGTATGCTTTGCGGCCTTTGATGTAGTTGTTTATGAATTTTGTAATTGTTGTTGGTACTTGTGTTTGTGCGAGTTTGTGTATGAGTTTGTGGTGATTGACAGTGTCGAAAGCTTTGGACATGTCCAGAGCTACAACGACTGTGCGGTGTGGTGGTTTTGGTTTGTTAAAACCTGCTGCTATGTGGGTGTAAAGTGTTTGTAGAGCTGTGTATGTGGAGTGTTGTTTTTTGAAGCCGTGTTGGTGTGTTGTGTTTGGTATGTTGCTTGTGATGTATGGAAGTATGATTTTTTCGCAAGTTTTTGCGAGTGCGGATATGAGTGAGATGGGCCTGAATGATTGGCTGTTGTTGATGTTTTTGTTTGGTTTTGGAATTGGGGGTTGTAACCCTCCTTTTGGGCTGGCTGAGGTAAAAATTTGGGGGTCCTAAGAGAACAAATTTTAAAAATTTTTCTCGCGCTTCGCTCCGCTTAGCGCTCGACACTTATATAACCTTTTTACAACTTTTAAATGGTTTTTATTCAATTTTAAAGACAATTTTTGAAAATTTTTTCGTGCTGTCGCACGATTTTTAATGTCATATCTTTTTAAACCTGAAATTTTTCTAGTTTAACTTAAAAAACAATGCATATAACAGCAAAAAGAATCACTTAGCGCAAAGCGCAAAAAATTTTACCCCTTTTTAATGTTTTTTTTACGGTATTTTGAAAATTTGGAGTACTACCCCCTTTCGAAAAATTTGTATGGAGTACATACAACAACCCCCTTTCCGAAATGGCTACGCCCCTGATATACAGTAAAATTAATATTATCAGTAATATATTTTGTTATTATTACCATAGGTCACCGACCTTCGACGGCTCAGGGGGGGGGGGTCCACACCCCGGGGTGTGGAGGTTTTTTACCACCAGGGGGGGTCACACCCCGGGGTGTTTTTTTTTAAAAAAAGCAGGGGGGGGCTCACACCCCGGGTACCATTTTTTTGACCAAAATTGACAATTTTTTGACGAAATTTGACCATTTTTTAAGCATTTTTTGGGATTGTCTAGTTAGGGGGGGTGGTCAAAAATGGGCCTTAGGGGGGGGTCAGGGGTTCAAGGGGTCGATGGGGGGGGGAGGGGTCAAAAATGGGCCTTAGGGCGCGGATAGGTCTCAGAGGCCGTAGGGGGGGGAGACCCCCCCCCCCTACACCCCCCCCCTTCGGTGACCTATGATTATTACCATACTCATTCCTAAAATTTAAAGGCATCAGAAAATAAATAGTTGTGTTATATACAATTTCATCACCTGATAATTTTGAAGATCAGACATAATTGTGCAGAAATTAGGTAAAAAACAAAAGTAAAATGTATGTTTACGCAAACACCAGGGGACGATTTTTAAGCAGTTTTTAGTGCATAATTAACAAAAATTTCGCTTCCGGCGGCTGGGGGAACACCCGCCAGACCCCCGGCCGGCGCTTCGCGTCGGCTGACGCCACTATGCGGCGCAGGCGGCGGCGCTGCGCGCCGTTTTTGTGGCACTTTTTCTCCCCCAGACCGTGGACGATTTTTAAGCAGTTTTTAGTGTATATTTAACAAAAATTTCGCCTCCGGCGGCTGGGGGGACACCCGCCAGACCCCCTGGCCGACGGGTTTAAGCCATAAGTCTTCTACTTTTAATGTGGTAGGATTTTTTGTGCAGTTGAAAAGGTGGAGGACATCGGACAGTGTTTACCTTACTTACCAAACGCAAACGGTTGAATATCAGTTTTAACATAATTTGTGGCTTTGAAATCGGGTTCTTTAAGCCTCCTGAATATAGTGACACGGAGGGTATCATATTATGACTCACAATCACTCATTTATAACTTGGGAAGTTATATATTTTACTTTTAAAATTTGTAATTTGTTAAATTAATAAAAAATGCATTTAAAAATACCTATGTATTAAATTAGCGTTTTTCAATTTTTTAAATTTTGTTCTTAATCACTAAACAACAGTAGAAGCCTACAAAACACTAATGATAACAACCGAGGGTAGATAATGAATTGTGTTCAACTAATCTTTATCACCTCAAAGGGAGGAAAGGTTGAAGTAGAGTTAATCAAAAATGAGCGGGAAGTTGTTATGAATGGTTTCCTCAAATTTTGAACAAAAAAATTATTCACAAAGAATTCTTGTTTTTATTATCAGTTAAAAACAGCATCGTTCTAATTTTTAGCTTATTTAATTTTTACTCGTTAATTGTTTTGTCATATTATTCAAAAACAAAACATTGTATTTTTTCTTAATTAAGATTCGTTTAAAATAGTTTAGTAGAAATACCAAAACCAACTGTTTTTTCTTTTTTGAAAATCCAAACGTCGGAAATTTAAACTGTCAAAATAAAGGTACTATTCCAAAATTTTTACAGTATAGATTCGTTTAAAATAATTTAAATTTTCTAAAACCAAAATTATTTGTTAGAAATTTTCATTTTAAAGGTATGGATTACAAATTTTGATACTCTGGAGGAACATAAAATTGGTTTAATGGATTTACATCCTGATGTATTTCGAACATTCCCGAGGTATATTCAAATATTTTTATTTTCTTTATGAATCTAACATTACTGTTGTATGTATGTATCCAGTGTTTCATTTTTAAAATTCTAAAGCATTTTTACTGGCAATTTTAAACTATTAACAATTTTAAAATGCCTACCTTCCTTTACCCCTTGTTTTGACCTATTCCAAAATCATATTCTTTCCTCAAGGTACTTTTCACAAACTTACTCGATTATGTTTGTGTTCCAAAAAAATCCATTATGTTCCAAAGGAAATTAAATTATCTATTTACAATAAAAATAATTGTAAGTCGTGCAGCAAAGATGCGCTGTTTTTTATTGTGCAATTTTATTTTAGTAAAACACGGTGAAACTTTAAGCTTTTGTTGCAACTAGAATATAAAATTATGTTTGTTTACAGAGATATATTTGCCGTATGTAGCATTTTTTGTTTTGCTTGTAAATGTAAGCAATTACTAAAAAACATTTTAGAACATTTTTTTAAAAAATAATGCAATATAAGTTTAAATAATGCTATAAAAACTCAAATAAAATACATAAAAATTGTTTGTTTTTTTAGAATGGACATTTTGCATAATAATATTAGATGGCAAAAACACTACCGCAATGTGGTAAGTATATTGAAATTTGGCTGGGTTAGGTGTGAAAAAACTAAAACAACGCAAACAATTTTATTTACACTTCTTGTTTTTTGAATAATTATTTTATGTTAGAAACTTATTTTTTAAGTCTTTCAATCGCGCCACCTCAGATTGAAAGCACTTATATTGAATTATTAATAATTATTGAATTATGTTCTTTCTTCAAAATTAAAAAAAGGGTTTTGAGGAATGGGTTTTATTTTTAATAACATTTTACCCACTCACTAGTTCTTCCAGAGTGGGGTAGTATACACGATAAACCATCTAATTTTTATTATAAATTAAATAAGTAAAAATCACTTTAACTTACTCTATGTAAAGATAAGTTTGTAAAATGGGTTTTCAGCAACAAAAGTCTAGAACTTGCAATAAAATTATCGTTTCTTTACATTGCATAACATTAAATCAAAACACGATTGTATGATTAACGTAAAGTTCAGAAAAAGCAATGTAGTCAAAAAGCTTTTCTTAAATTTAACCCCACTTTGAAACCTTTAGTTGATGTATGGTTAAAATCAAACTATTTTGTTTTAGTCATTCACAAAAGCTTTATCTAGAGCTGAAATGCCAGGTGGAGGGCGAAAACCGTGGCCTCAAAAGGGGACCGGTCGTGCAAGGCAGGGCAGTATTCGCGCTCCACAATGGAGAGGCGGTAAGAAGCATTTAACGTTTGTACTTGCTGTTACATGGGTGGATATATATTATACGCAGACCTGTGCACTGCCCCCCGGGGGGTTTATTGGGGGGGAGTGGCAATTCCAAAACGGGGGGTCACGGGGGGCAATTTTTGAAACGGGGGGGCAGCAATAAAACGGAGGGGGCAAGCAGGGTAGAAAGAAAAAAAAGAAGAAAAAAGGGAAAAAAAGGACAAAAAAGCCAAAATAAGGTAAAAATAGGTCTAAAATCGCTTAAAATGCATTAAAATAGGCTAAAAACTGCAAAAATTTCGCGATGATGGCGTCATATTAGGTAAAAAATGGCGTCATAATTATGGGTACTTTTTCATTTTTTTCAAGAAGGCAAATCCTTTAATAAAGCAGGGGGGCATTTTCAGACCTTAAACAGGTCTGTATACGAGTTTTTTTGCTGGGAGTAACAAAGATTACGTAGTAGATTCTACTCTTCAACTGTCTTAAATCAAAATCAAGTGGGCATTTGATCCAAAATAAAATAAAGCATTTTAAATTTCAAGTTTTGGTCACAAGTCTACATTTTTTTGTAGATAATAAAAACTTTTTAAAAACTTTACTTCGTCTAAAAAAATGAAGATTTTGATGTATATTTAACTGCCAAATGGCTCAGTTAAAAAATTATCAGAGTAGGTTTTAACTCTGGAGCAATCAATTATAAAACTATAAATGTTTTACCTGGTTATTGAGATAATAACGTTTAAAAGCTTAAGTTTTAACTATATCAATTTTGTAAATAACGCAATTTTTGCCAAAAAACACAACAAAACCAACGTAACAAGTTTCTAGATCTGCTACCTGGTTATTGGAATATAACGTTTCAAAGTTAAAGTTTTGACGCTATGCTATATCAATTTTTTAAATCACGCAATTTTCGCCAAAAACAAAAAAACGTAGGGGTTCTTTGTTTCAAAAAAATCCGGTTTTGACGGATTTCTGTGGAGGAAAAGGTGGCCGCCGTTATTACATCTTGGTTACATTACTGATCGTAAAAATCATTAATAATTATATATATTATATTATTTATCTTTAATATATTATATTAAAGGTGGAATTGCTCATGGCATCAGAGGCCCCCGAACTTGGTTCTACATGCTACCAGAAACTCAAAGAATCATGGGTCTTTGTTCAGTTCTTACCGTAAAACACGCTCAGAATGATCTGGTTATTGTTGATTCTTTTGATTCTCTACCAGAATCCAATGCAGAAGTAATTTTAAAGCTGTTTGCAACAATGTGCTTGTAAAAAAACCTTGTTTAAACCTCGCCCAAAGTGTTTGAAAAACGTTGTCAAACATATTATTTTTAACAATCTAACGATAACTAACTATTGGCTTTTTCAAAAATTAAAGTTTTGCCGTTTAGACGAAGTCAAAATTTCAAAGTTGTCAAAAATGCTTCATATTTTTAGTTTAATAAAAAGTTAAATAACAATGAGCCATAATCCACTCAAGCCTTTTTAATTTTTGTTTTCTTACGTTTAGTGGATAGAAGAAATGGCCGAAAAACGAAACTGGGGATACTCTGTACTTTTTGGAGCACAGTAAGATTGTTTAGCTGCGTTTTTTGGTTTATTGTTTGGTGTTGACGACCGTTCGAATAAAACGTCCGTCAAACACATGACCTTCTCCCCGCTTTCAAGTTTTGTCTAATTGTTAATATGAAAAATTTAGATTGGTTACTCTCAAATAAACATTATACAATATACTATGTTTTAAAATAAAAAGGAGCAATTATAAGAAACAATATAAATTTAAAAAAAACAACCTTTATCATGTTGAGGGACAAAAAACTCGCGCAAAACATCATTTTCTTGGATTGGCATAGTCACATAGGTGTTTTTTTTTTGGGGAACAGAGGGGTCCACCCCCCCTAGAGCCAAAATTTTGGACCCCCTCTAGAAAAGATCCAGGGAAGCCCCCCTCCCCCCAAAGCTCGAGAGCGGTCCGGTCTGACCCCCCCAATTTGGAAGTATATTTTTTTATTTACTGTCAAAAACACTGTTTTTTAGTTAAAAACAGTGTTTAAATACACTTTTTAGGCCTAAATAGGCGGTTTTATTATTAGACCTAAAAACACTTAAATTATTGAGTTAAAAAAATTTTGTTAAAAAATTGGACCCCCCTGACCCGCCCCTCCCCCCTAAATTTCAAATCTCACACCGGGGTCGACGCCCAAGAAAGCCAGCGGGGTCCGGACCCCCCTAAAAAATTTTGATCTTTCACCCGGGGGTGGACCCCCCTAGCAAACCCAACCAAAAACACCTATGCATAGTCAATGTTGGTTTTTGAAAGTAAGGAAATTCTCCCTCCACATATTTGAGAAAAAATTTTCGGCGTAATTTACGTTTAAACTTTGTAAGAAACTGTATTATAGCCTTTAATGTTTTTCTTAGTTATAAATATTTTGACAGGTAAGAAACTGTATTATAGCCTGTAATGTTTTTCTTAGTTATAAATATTTTGACAGATCAAAAACGTGTGGAAAAACTCGTGATTTAGGAACAAAAATCTAAAATTTTTCTTACTTAGTTTTAGCAAGAATATAACACAAGAGAATGTCCGACTATACACTAAATTTTTGACCAAAATTTTGCGAGAAAAGTAGCACCTTCGAATTCATGTGCGACTTTTTTCGCAAAAATTCGCCATTTTCTGCTAGTTTTCCCGCGCTGCGATTTTTAACACTGTTAGTTTTCTTGCATTGGGGACTGCGACATTTTTCGCACTCTATACTGCTTTATTTGCACTGCGATTATTTTCGCACTGTGAGTCTTGCTGCACATCAAAAAAAAAACAAAAACAAAGCGGAGCGAAAATTTTGTGTTTAAATGATTTAAAGTTGTTTTTTTAACTTTAAGATGTTAAAACTTTTTAGTTTTAATGAAATATAGTAACTCTCCAACGTTTTAATATTAAACAAAACAAGTTTTGAAGTATTTTACACAATTTAAAATATTACCAGCGTCTGTATTTTTTTTGTTCTTGTGTTATATATTGATTTTAGTTTGTATTTGAAATTATAAAATGAAATCTAATTTTAGTGAAGATTTTGCTTCATTGAATCTGTCATTGGCTTGTTCAGATATTCCAAGTTTCAACTTAATGCCAGTTTACGGTAAAATTAAAAAAACCTATTACACCAAAATTTGCTATAAATATAATAGAGTAAAATATTTATGATGAAATTATTTAAAAAAGTTATTTTGTTTAAAAAATGGTGTTTTAAAAATTAAATTAATATTAAACCATGAGTAGGTATCCTAAATAAATTGAATTTGTTGAAAATTCGGGACTGCAATAAAATTTTGCTGAAAAGTTGCTTGGGAGCCAAAAATTGCAATTGCAAAATTGGTTTAGGTTTAATCAGCAATAAATGAATAGGACCATTTTTCCAAAAAAAGTAAGTAAACCATACATCCAACTATTACGTATTTCATTAATAATGTGGAAAATCGGGTTTTTGGTTTTTTTACTGTGATCCCCAAAGAGTACAATTTTCAAAAATCGATTTCGATAAAATTAGATGATGTTTTAACTTTCGATAAAATTAGATAGTGTCCTAACTTACCTATAGTATACAAAAATGATGCGGACTGGCAACAAAACTCGAACTTTGGAAGGTTATATCTCCATGACCGAAGGTAGAGTATGTAGGAGACATATATCGAACCATAGTTCTTAGCTGTTTTAAAAAGGTTAGAAAAAAATAATTGTTTTTCTATGACGACGTCATCACTACAGTCGATGCCGTGAAAAAAAACTGGTCCAAGAAAAAAACTATAGTACGAGATAAGAAACGCCGCTTGGTACACTGTTAGAACATACTTTTTCGAGTTTTTTTCTAAAAGTTTGAGCGAAATCGGCTCACTCAAATTTATTTTATGATGCGCTGAATGCGCGCGGTTTTCGCGATTTTTCCCAAATTAATACACTGCAAAAATAATGGCTTTTGCTTTGTTTCCTGCTCGAAGTGTGTACGATTTTAATCACATTGTTATATATTAAATGTCCGCCATTTTTATCCCTTCTGACCTAAAAATTTTTTTTGGGGGCTTGATCCCCCGGGGGCTAGGTGGGGGGGGGGCAAACACAAATGCCAAAAATAATTTTTTTCAAAACTATTAAAAACGTAAAATTTATCCCAAAAAACTACTTTTTATTTTAGGTTTGTGTCAAAAAACTTAATATTAATAAGTTGTCAAAAATGACGAATTTAAAATTTGAAAGCATTTTAAACTCGTATGCTGGCAGCAGCAAACCTTTAAAATAAAAACTTTTCCAAAAAAATAAGTCTTAAAAGTTCGTTTTTTTTCCAAAATATTACATATTTTCAGGTTTTTAAATCCTACTACAAAATTGCCAAATATCGCAGCTAAAAATGCTCTTTTTTAAGTATTTTCTTACTTGCAAACATGTTTACCCGTTTATTTACGTAAAAACAAATTTTTAATAAAGATGTCTCCCAACTTTTGCAAATATTTAAATGTTATTTTTTGAAGTAATGCTATTTTTCTTGCAAAAACGTTTGAATCCTTGATCTGGTCTGAATTGTCTCATTTTAATTGCGGAAGAACCAATAAAAATCGTCAATTATGACGTAACGACAAAATTTGCATGACTTAAAGGTGCGGTGCGGAGTCAAACTTTTTGTTTTTGATTTTAATAATGTGAAAACCTTACCCATGCCCCCAATAGCCCATAAAAATTTTTTCAACAAAATATCCAGTGGTTCAGGAGTTATGACTACCCAAAATGTGGTTTTTCGTCAATTCTGTACGTGAAAGATTGCTCAATGGGTATAACGATTTAAGTCAGAAATTATGCACTCAAAGAAAGCGGTTATTTCTATTTTAATTTGATACCTTGATCGTTAAGATTGGTGCAGTATTTGTCGAGATATTGCGTTTATCCTACAAAAAACCCTAGGTTTTTTCGCTAAAAAACCGACATGAAGGAAAGAAAGGTTGGGCAAACTTCACAAAATCACTGCTGTGGTTTGGTGTTTTTAACGAAAAATTTGCGGGTTTTTTTTGAACGGGAAACGCAATATTTCGGCAAATATTGCACCAATCCTAACGGTATTAAATTAAAGTAAAAAGTAGCCGCTTTCTTTGAGTGCATATTAATTTGTAACGTAAATCGTTATACCCATCGAGCAATCTGTCACGTACAAAATTGTCGAAAAACGCCATTTTTGGGGGATCATAACTCCTAAACCACTGTAGATATTTCGTTGAAAAAAATTTTGTGGACTATTAGGGACAGAGGTAATGTTTTCACAAAAAATTATCAAAATCAAAGAAAAAAAGTTTAACTCCGCACCGCACCTTTAAGAAGGTAAATTCGAATTTTAACGAACATTTATTTTGCATTTTCCTGGGGTTATGTAGACCCGTTTTTAACGTTTTAAATCAAAATAAACTAGATAATTCAAAACTAATTTGAAATTTATTACATTTGTAAAACTTTTAAATTTTTAGTTTTTTGATGCTGCCAGCATAAGGGCTTGATATGCTTCCAAATTTTAAATTCATCATTTTTGACAGCTTATTGTAAGCTTAATATTAGGTTTTTTTTGACACAAAGCTAAAATAAAAAGTTATTTTTTGATAAATTTTACGTTTTTAATAATTTTGAAAAAAAAATTTCGAAAACTTTTTTTGGCATTTTGTGTTTGGTTCTCCCCCCTCCTAGCTTCCGGGGGATCAACCTCAAAAAAAATTTTGGGTCAAAAATAAGGAATAAAAAATGGCGAACATTTTAACAATGTGATCAAAATCGTACACATATCGAGCAGGAAACAAAACAAAACAATCTTTTTTGCAGTGTATTAATTTGGCGAAAAATTGCGAAAACATAGCGAAATTGAGCGAGCCGATTTCGCTCAATTTTTTAGAACAAACTGGAAAAAGTATGTTCTAACAGCGTACCAAGCGGCGTTTCTTATCTTGTACTAATAAAAAAAATTTTGGGTTTTTTTTTGGACCAAGTTTTTTTTTCATGGCATTGGCCGTAGTGATGACGTCATAGAAAAACAATTTTTCTAGCCTTTTTAAAGATAGCTAAGAGTCTGAGCTATGCTCCAATATAATGTCTCTTACATATTCTACCGTAGGTTATGGAAATGTAACCTTTCAAAGTTCGAGTTTTGTCGCCAGTCCGCACCATTTTTGTATAGACTATAGTGTTTTATAATTCTAGTGTATTATAAAAATCACCAGCAAAAAAATGCCGCCTTTTTACCGACTTTATTGTTTAGACAATATTTTTTTTCTGATTTAATATTTTGTTCGATATTAGCAATCTTCGTTTGTAGTACGGCCAAATAAGCCACAACGTGTATATGTTGTTTATTAAATGTTTAAAACATGTAAGTACTGCTATTATTGTATAATAATATACTTCTTATACTATACACTTCTTTAGGATTAAATGTTGCAAGTATTCTTAAACATGACACTTTGGTGTTGAGTTTGGAGGCCTTGGGAGTTTTGGAGAACAAGTTAATTCAACTCATACACAAGTCCAGTCACGATTACTATCAATATAAAGATTACAAGAAAACTCTTCTTAATGAAGGAGCACACGAAGAAGAGGAATATCCGCCTTTCATTTGATTTGTGTATTCTTACTAGTGGTGTTCACCGAAGCTCCGGAGCAGAACTCCAATTTTCAGAGCAACCCCCGCAGCTGCGCCCCATTGATTTTTATACAAATTTTGAAAATCCGGGTTGCCCACTTATGACCAAGCCCCTAGTTTTTTAATGGGAAACGACTTTGGATAAACTAATTTGAAATCGAATCATTTTGCAAGTTTTCAGCGCCAAAGTTTGATTTTTACGGCCTCAGTTTGACCAACAGCTAAAACTTTTTTCGTTACCTATTTGTTATTATTATATTATTTTCTTTCTTGAATTAGTTTTTGTTATTATTTGTGTATACATTTTAAAAGATTTTAAAACTTTTTATTTGAAAAATAACATCTAGCAATAAAATTGATCATTTTGTAGTAAAATTTAATATAGAAATTAATTCAGGTTGATATACCAAAATTACCGTTCAAACTTATTTTGTAAGTTTTATAAAATTTTGTATGATTCGATGAACTGAAATTTGATAATGTTCAGATTAATTGTTTTTAAAAATTGTGACTAAAATCTAAACATTTTTGGTTTCTTATTTTTGCATTAAATCATATTTGTGTTTTAGTGTACTTAAGCGATAGATTAGAATTGACATTACTACTATTGAACCATGAGTAGAGTTAGATACACGCTGACAGCCTTTGAAATTTTAGACGGTGGCTCTACGCAAATAAACATCGCCATAGCGCAGTTGATTAAGATTTAATATTTTAAATAAAATCATACGGACTTAACCATGGAAAACGTGGGGAGGGGGTTGTGGGTTGCACTTTTTAAAATTGATACGTAATATTTGGCCTCCCCCTCCTCCCCACGAGATTTTTTTGTTTATTGTACCACTGACAGAACGTTTAGTACCACCATAGAACATCTAAGATTCAAAATTTTATTTTAAGCGTGTGTGGTCTGTACTCTACCCTACCCTCTGTGTTTTAAGGTCAACCAGTTTTAAATCTAAATGGGTGTCGAGGTAATTCCGGTTTCCAATGCTCACCAACCTACCACCAAAGACCATTTAGTATTTAAAATTTCTTTAGGGGGATGCGGGTGGTCCTCCTCCTAAGGTTTTTAGAGTGGGTCGCGCATAAATGTTTGGTACGATTCCCATACGCGTCCCAAAATTAGATTTGACCGATTCTAAAGTAAAATACACATATAAAACATCTTTGTACACTAAATCGAACACGCAGACTTCGTTTTGATAGTTATTTTTAAGATTTGGCCTTATCGAAAAGAGTTATGAACTAATTTATACCCAAAAAATGACCTTTTTCAGCATATGCAATTTATGATGTTAATAAAAAAAACTGTAAAAGCACAAATTAAATTAAAAACTATGTTTTAACAATGCTGAAAGTCTGAAGAACTTAAAAATTTTCAAAAAAAGTTAAAATTCAAAAGTTACATGGACCACCAAAAACATGGACAACAAAATTTTTTTGGCTTTAAACGCTAATTTAAACTTAGTTTTTCACCGATTTTTTGTTCCTAAGCCTAAGCAAAACCTAAAAATCAAACAAATTTGTAATATAATTGATTTTTATTAAAATAAGTTGTTTTTCAAAAATGTGAATTTTTTCACAACTAAAATTTTATGCGTATTTGAACGGTTATTATAAAAAATTGGTTGTTATCATGAAAAAAATAAAAGTATATTTGTATTTGCAAGACATTTGGTTATACGAAAAAAATAATATTAATTTGATTAAAGGCTTAATAAAAAAATTTCTTAATAAAATAAATTGTACATGCCAAAATAGGGCAATTTTTGGGTATAAATCGGCTTATAACTTCTAATCAAAAGCTCAAATCTCAAAAATAACCACAAAAATCAAGTCTACGGGTCTAATTTAGGGTATGAAGATGTTTTATAAGTGTATTTTACATTAGGGTCGGTCAAATCGAATTTTGAGACGCGTATGGGAATCATACCTAAATGTTTTTGAGCAAGTAAGCTAAGGGGGTCCACCACGTCCACCCCCGGGTGGAAGGCCAAAATTTTTTAGAGGGAGCATAGGTGAGAAAGGGGGGAAGGGTGGGGTCGAGGCTAGGGGGGGCCTAGCCTCGAAACCCCCCCCTGCCTCAGGAAAATTTTAGGTACTTTTCTCATACTAAATTTTCTTCCAAAAACGTGAATTTTTAACACATATTCAAGTTTTTACACTCTTTTATACCAGATTATCGCTTTTTATTCAATAAAACGTAGTATTATCCTATAAAAAGAACAATTATTAAAGTTATGGTTTAAATTAAAACTGTTTTGCTTTGGACACCGGACCCCACCTGACCCCCCTCTAGATTTCAAAATTTCGCACCCCAGGTCGACCCCCCTAGAAAGCTAGGGGGGGTCCCGCGACCCCCCTGGAACCCTCCTCTTTAAATTCAAAATTCGATTTACCCTGGGTAACCACCTCTCCTCATCTAGCTTCCCAGACTGTTCTCACCTATGTTGGGTGGGGCTCCCCCTTAGGTTTTTAGAGAGGGTCGCGCATGGATGTTTTTGAGTAGGTCTGCTAGAGGAGGGGTCCACGTCCACCAGTGGCGTGCCCAGGATTTCATTTGAGGGGGGGTCTGGTTGGGGGTTAAATACTAACCCTGAAGGGGGAGAGGTCTGGGGGCGGCAGCGCCCCAGAAATGGGGGTTCTGAGGGGCGAGAGGGCGAGAGCCCCTAGCGGGGGCAAAGGGCCAAGCCCTTGTCAGAGGGGTCCGAGGGGCAGAATGCCCCCAGGGGAGAAAATTTTATATTTAAGGCGCTAAAATACACTGGAAATTTTAATTCCAGATGATACTTATTAGAAAATTTAAGGTTTTTTATTTCTATACATTTAAAACGTATTTAAAACGTTAATAAAAGTTTAATAGTGTTTATAGTAGTTTTATTTAACATGTAGGGTAACCATAGGTGAGCACGGTAGGGGAAGCTAGGGGGGGTGGTTACCCGGGGTAAATCGAATTTTGAATTCTAGGAGGGGGGGTCCCAGGGGGGTCCGGACCCCCCCCCTAGCTTTTTAGGGGGGTCGACCCTGGGTGCGAAATTTTGAAATCTAGAGGGGGGTCAGGTGGGGTCCGGTGTCCAAAGCAAAACAGTTTTAAACCATAATAACTTTAATAATTGTTCTTTTTATAGGATAATACTACATTTTATTGAATAAAAAGCCATATTCATGTATAAAAAGGGTGTAAAAGCATGAATATGTGATGAAAATTCACGTTTTTGGAAGAAAGTTTAGTATAAAAAAGGTACCTAAAATTTTCCCGAGAGGGGAGGGGGAAGGGGTCAGATTTTAAAATAGAGGGGGGTCAGGGGTAAAAAATTCGGAAATTCGGGGGGAGGCCCCCCCCCCCACAGTTTGGTCTAGGGGGGGGGCCCAAAATTTTGAGAGGGAGGGGGTGGACCCCACCCTGCCCCCCATTTCTCACCTATGAGGGTAACTGACTTAATTTCGGCCACCTTTTTTTATTTTTTTGAATAAGTTTTTTCTGGCTTTTTCAATCAAGCCAGAATTTGGCCTAAAAATCAAACAATAGCTATATTTGTTATTCCAGTGCAAAATTTGAATATTTCTGTCACACTTAAAAATCAGTGAAGGTTTAAACTTTTTTTTAAAGTGGCCGAAGTTAAGGCGCTTGCCATTTATTTCGGCCACCTACAAAAAACTGGCCATAACTATTGCTTAAACGAGCAATAAAATTTCTAAAGGTTGCAAATTTACCCTTGGGTATTTAGACCTGTTGCACGGTCTGGAAATGCCCCCCGTTTTATTGGAGGATTCGCCTCCCCCCCGTTTTATTGCCCCCCCCCCCGCCAAAAAATGAAAAAGTACCCTAAATTTATGACGCCATTTTTGACCTATGATGACGGCATCATCGCAATTTTTTCCAGTTTTTAGCCTATAAGCCATTTTAGACCTATTTTTACCTTATTTTCGCTTTTTTGTCCCTTTTCTTTTCGTTTTTCCTTTTTTTTTCTCTTTTTTTCTCCTCCTTTTTCTCTCCCTTTTTCCCCCTGCTTGCCCACCCCCGTTTTATTGCCCCCCGTTTCAAAAAAGTTGCCCCCCCCGCGCCCCCCCCCCCCCCGTTTCGGTAATCCCCCCCCGGGAGTTTAGAAACAGCAAAAAACGGCAGGTTCTTTTACCTAAATTTTCAGGTGGCCGAAATTAACGGAAGCTTAAAATGCGCAGTTAGTTAAACGCATTGCAAAATGATTTTGAAGAAAATATCAAAACATGAAAATTAACAACTTTCAGCCTTAAATAGAAGATATTTTAAGGTTATATATTGCTTTGTTCTAAATTCATTATGCACTTTAAACACAAAAGAACTAGCAGCAATACGTAACTGAACGAAGTACAAAT
>JASAMX010002553.1:0-33363 GCA_030248175.1 Microlaimidae sp. YZB2_3 | reverse complement strand
ATTTTTTTAATAGAACTGCGTTATTTGTCTACGATCTGATGTTTTATTAGGTAACCGTAATTATTTATAGTATAGTATTTTAAAATTTTTTTTGTATTGATTCTTAAAATTATTTCGAAATATTTTAGAAAAGACACCATAAGACTATAATAGTAATCATGGGTGGAGCGGGAATGTCACGGGTCGATTTAGCCCCGCGGCGTCACGCCAACCATGATTGGTTAAAACGTGGTTAAATTTTGAGATTCATGTTTATCTCCATCTTCTTATTATTCTAACGCTCAATCCTTAAAATCGATATTCCTTTTTTGTTACTGATTGATCACAATTAAACATGGGCTCATTGGAAAGAAAAAAGATTTACGCAACTTTTTTAGGAGCCACTTTTCTCATTTAGGTCCTTGTCATCGATTTTTTCGATCAAAATATTAAATTGAAATATAGCAAAATAAAAACTTCTAATCGCACAGTAACAGCCTTTTGGCAACAATAAGGATTGTACAGAGCAGACAACGGACAAATCCTCATAGAAACTGCACAATAACAGCAGACGGCTGTGCTTGGTTGCTATTAGTGGCGGAAACCGCACAGCGCCATCTAGTTCAACCAATAAAATATTTTTTGTTAATTCTTAATTTGTTGATGAAAAAAAAATAATTTAAAGTTTTATTTTAAAAAAATAATTGTAATTATCGGTGGCGCGGTAAGCCACGCGGCAGTTTAGCCAACTACCAATTTAGTCAACAGCGTCAACTATAATTAACCAACGTTGAAAAAATTTTGTAATTAATGATCATCTTCTTCTACTTATTTTTATTACTATTATTCTAACGCTCATATCTTAAATTGATATTCCTTCACCGTTTATGTGGCGATTTAACCCCGTGGCACCGCCCCAACTATAATCAGAGAACGTGGATAAAATAACATTTGTAATTTATGTTCATCTTCTTCTTCTGCTTATTCTTTATCTCAAAAAAATAATTGCAATCATTACTGGTATGGGAGCGCCACACAGCAAAGTAGCCCCACGGCACTGCGCCAACTATAATTAACGAACGTGGGTAAGTTTTGTAATTCATGTTCATCTTCTTCTTCTCATTATTATTATATTTGTTTCAAAAATATAATAGCAATCCTTGCTGTAGCGACTTTTAACATAATGCTAACAAAAAATAGGTTTTCTATTAATAATATTAAAACAAAAATATTATATCTCGACAACGGATTGATTATAAACATTTGTCATTGAGCAGCTAATACTATACTTTATTAGGTTACTTTACTTCTTTAATTTGATTTAAAAAAGTGGTAGACTAGCCTTGAAAAATGCCCTAAGAATAGTGCAAGAAAAAGGGGGCTTTCTCCCCGGGCGTGAGTTTAGACAGAAAAGATGTGGACTAGTCTGAGATGAACATTATTTACACCATAAGAAATTTGTATTTGATTCGGCCAGCTGCCCACTGAATAAAAATTTTTACCATATAATAATAATTTATTTATACGTTGAACTAATTACACAGCACTGTCGCATTTTTTTAGTCTGATGAAATGACAATGACAATCGTATAAATGACACTTTTAACATGCAGTACAATTGAAAAAAATCATACTTACAGCAATCTTTGACAAGAAGGAAATCGCCACTTTTTCAATTGGAAGGCTATATTTTTATGTGTAAGAAACAGCTATAAATTTGAAAGAGTGGCGATTTCGCGCTTGTCAAAGATTGCTGTGAGTATGATTTTTTTCAATTGTACTGCATGTTAAGAGTGTCATTTATACGATTGTTTTTGTTACTTAAATTAAAAACTGAACCATGAACGACGCAATCATTATTGCACTTAAATGCATTTTTAAAGTTGCCAATAAGCTAAATAAACGCATATTGCCAAACTGCAAATAAAGCAAAATAAGTTTATTAAAAATTGGTCTAAAATTGTTTGTTTTCTAATAATAAAAATTAGAAAAAATTAGAAAACAAATTGTTTTATGACTGATGTTGTAAAAACAAAGTTTAAAGCAACAGTTTTTTTCGGCAAGATAAATATAGCTTTTAACCCCGTGTTTACCTTAAATGTTACACTCTTACAAACAAATTAAATGTGAAAGTTCACGATACCTAATATAAACTTGCCTATATTTTACTAAAAAAAATATTTTACAAACAAATTAAATGTAATAAAGTTCACAATACTTAATATAAACTTGCCTATATTTTACTAAAAAATATTAGAATTCATATAAAATATCAATATAAATAAAAAATATATATGCAGATTTTATAGTTTTCTTGCAAATATTTCTTTTTTAAATAAAACTGAAACATTAATTTATAAAAATTATAGGCTGTGTAAGTCATTTTTAAACCCATTGAGCGTGATGTTAGTATTTTAAATCCACGAACAAATTAATATGATTTCTTTATCTAAGTATACACATAATCTTGAAATATGTTTTTATATGAGAAATAGCATTAAGGCGTTTTTTAATGTTTCAGAGATAGCGCAAAAAAAACTAAAAAAAAACGGGTGCGTTCGGTATATTAGTTTTTATTCTTTGCTAAATTTTTGTATTCAAAAATATGTGTATTAAGAAATAAACATAGTACCATTTTATGAAATTCAAATTTATTTAAGATTTGAATGTAAACGTATTGAAAAAGGATGTATATGAAATTAGTAAACAAATCAATTTATACTTGTCATCATATCTATAACAAGTTTTTTAAATTAAAAGTGTACAACATTGCTGGCAGTATTATTAATTACGCAGCATAAATTTTATATGCCATTATAAAATTTTTTTTAATAACATCTTCAAATAAAACTACATTGAAATTGAACAACTGAATGTCAAAAAAAAACCCTAAGTTCTAAAATGAAAACTTGAAGCCGTCTGTGCGAAGTTAAAAATCAAAACAAGTAAAACTCCCCTAAAGCTCAAAATGCAAATTTTTCCGGCTTAGATTTACCGTATAAGCTTTTAATTTCCCAAAATTTTCTATTTACAGTTACAAGCTATTAAGTCTAGAAAGCTCTAATAATTTTTGGTTTGAAATTTTTTCGGAATTTTTTTTGTTAAAATCATTTTTTTTATTTTCATTGGTTTCATTTTATATTTAGGGAACATAATATTTGGTAGTATTTAGGTTTTTTCAGCCAAAATATTGAGTGCCGTTTAATTTTGCAAGCAAATAAGTACCTGTTTTTGCTAAGTTAAATATTCCAATGTTTGCATAGTCATTACGAAGAAAGAATCGTTGCGGAAATATAAAAAATCGGACTAACTTACTTAAAAATTTTTAAATAAATAAATTTCCGCAGAAAATTTTAAAATCGAATGTCAATAAAAAATAGTTTGAAACAACAATTAAAATTCTTATTAAAATTAATACAAAATTTTATTATTATAATATAATAGAGTCGAGCTGAAAAAATTTATACGAACAGTAAATAAATAGCTGTTAGTAATGTAAACTTATTTTTTTAAAAGCAGGGACATTATACTTACCTAAAGACCCCGTTTTAAGCTTATACATTTTACAGTCATGTGACAAAGTTTTTTTCAACAGCCGTTTTGAAAGATGGGATTTAAGCACATTCCCGCCCATGTGAATGTTTGCGGTGTCAATTGTAAAATCTAGACGGCGCCGTTATAACGAATCTAGATAGTTTTACATATTGCAAAATGCTTTACACTGTAGCACGAACTTAGGTTAATGTGACTTTTTATGGCGAAAAAAATGTCATTGTTACACTTACACAATATTTATACATAATTATGTAATGTGTACTCCAACTTTGAATCAATGACTAAACTTTTAGCAATAAACGTTTTATTTTTTTATTAATGAGAAATATAAAAGAAATGTTTAGACTAAATTTTGAGCTGGTACACTTTTATGTTATGATTACTTGTTTAATTAATTAATTGTTTTTAAAATTTTATTTTTTTATAACAACAAACGTTTATTTTGCAATTATTGTACAGAAATGATACTAATCAAGCTAATCAAAAATGTGGTAAAATGAGTTCCCAAATTTCATCGATTAATCAAAAAAAAACTTTAAGCTAAAAATACTCGCTTCGTATTTATATTTTTTATAAGAAAAGTTTGCATATCAAAAAAGACAATGTTTAATTACAGTTTGCCTTGAAAATCAATTTTTGAGCATTTTGAATATGGGTATATATTCTAAACCGTTTGAGACATTTTAAGAAAAAGTCACAAGATTTTCGACAGAGTCGTAAGATTTTTTTAAAAAATCATCAAAATCGCAGACAACAAAACTTATTTTGTATCAATCCCTATAACTATCGACGTTCTTTACAAACGACAAAAACAAAAAAATACGGAAGAAATACAAGAAAATTATCCCCTTCCTTTGACAAGAATCCTTTAAAAATCACACGTTTTATCAAAATAAAAATTTTTAGTGAAAAAACTTTTTTTTTTGTTTTTAATAAAAATATGTTTTCGTATCTAAAAAACTACAACTTAGAAATTTAGGGTTGACAGAGCTGAGGCAAATCGGAGTTGGAACTTGGTGTCGTAAATAAGAAACTTGAAGCTAAAAATAAAAATGACTAAAACTTAGCATAAACTAAGTCAAAGCTGAAACCGAAACCAAAACCAATTTTTTATTTAGGGTTTAAAGTTCCCATTTTTTGAGGCTCCAAATTTAAAAAAAAATTGTACAGTTGTAATTTTCTTACTAACAAAGATTCCAAACCCCTAAGAGACGTAAATTTCAAAGTCTAAAAAAATCATATAACTTTAAAATAGAAATTTAACTGTATTAAAATAAAACCTTAAAAAACATTTGAAACTAGGAAATTAAAAGAATTACAAACGATTTGCAACAGTTTTACTAATCTGAGTGATTGTATTTTCAAAAATCGTTTTAGTTCTTATTACAGTTATAAATAGTTTTTAATTCAAAAAATATGTCTAGAATTAGGAGCGAAACATATTTTTTGTAGTTAATAACTTATATTATTTTTAATTTTATTTTGTATTTCTTTAATTTTGACCAACTTAATAACTGCAATTTTCTTTTTTTTACTATATTTTTATATGTTTTTTAATGTCCAAGGGCTAATTACTTTCCCTCCAAAATTTTTTTTTACTAGTAATTATTTTGGCCGAAAGCTCGTCTGAAACGTCAAGCGAGAAAAAAGTTTTAAATGTTAAATTTAACTAAAAGTGGAAGAAAATCTCTTTCTTTCCCAAATGAACGAAGATTCGCAATTTGCATTCTGCGTCTAAGGTACCATAATAATCGGGAAAAACTAAATGCGTACTCGAGTGTTTTAAACTTTCGCGAAAAAATGCATTAAAATAAATGATTGATGAGTATTTTTAATATTATTAACAAAACTCAAAAATTAAATGCACTTAGCAAGCCTAAATAAAATTAATATTATGGTGAACAAACAACGAATAAAATTATTGTTAAGTTTTATTAAACTATTTTTTTTCTCAAAATATAAGGCATTACTTTTACAATTATGTACGAATTAAACTGAAATTAGTTCAAAAAATTTATTAAAAAAGAATATGTTAACATTTTTGGTAAATAAACAAATAAAAAAGCTATTAAATACCCTTTGTTTTCATGACGATTTATTAATAGTTGTATAATATAAAACAACTAAACTCATTTTTGAATAACGAGAAGCTTAAAAAAGAATTTATTAAAAAATTATCAAATCCTGTAATTTACATAACCTTTTTTACAAAAATGAAATTTCGCAAATAATAAAAACTAATAAGATTTATTTATTATTTAGTCAACTTTTTGTAAAAAAATGATTTTCTGATTTTTTATTTGGCATAAACTTATTAAAACCCAGAATGGAGATTTTTTTAGTTACTCACGCAAGCATGAAATTCTGTTTTTGACAAAATTAATAACATTTGAAGGTCACAATGCTGTTTGCATTTTCAATAAATACTATACCGGATTTTACATTAAGTACGCTTTAGAAATTTATAAATTTCGTATATTAAATATAAACTCATGAAAACAATTTTATTTTTTATTGTTTTTTGTTGATATTTTAGATAAATATTATTTTTATAATTATTATTATAGATTGAGATATTTCCGTTTTCATTTAGGGTCGCTGGAGCCGACGGAACTCGGAACCACAAATTATTCGTTGCTAATACCAAGCCTTAAACCCAGGCGTTAATTTGAACCAAACCATTTTGCTTGTTCAGTAGAACCACAAAAATGGTAACTTTGAGCCCAAATTTGGGCTCAAAAATTGCCATTTTCGTGGTTTCATTGAAAAACGGGCACTTTTAAGCCGAAAGTGGAGAGTTTGGATACGACAGTTTGAATTTTCTAAAATCTATACCTAAGTTCAATCCTAAATATGAGCCCCAACCAATTTTTTTTCGGCCACAAGATACCGGTTTTGGCGGCTCTAAGTTCCCAAAATTTTTAAACAACTTCATGTTCCCTACTTACAGTGCAAAAAAACCCCACATTCCGTTTGATGATTTCACTCTGTGTTTATTGTTAAATCAAAATAAGAGGGTTTTTTTGCAATAATATACACGCTGTAAAAGACAAACACTTCAGACTAATATTAATTTTGGCAGAAAATGAAAAGTGGAGTTAAAACTAAACTGGTTAAAACGTGACAAATAAAACTGGGGCCCACATGTATTTCTTATCCATCGAATTTAAACTTTATGAAATAGGCCCCTGGATTTGAATAGCAAGAAATAATTTTCAAACATTTTTGCTTAAAAAATTCAAAAAACGAAGTTCTGACCTTAATAAAGTAAAAATAATTATTACACATATATAAATAACTTACTTATGGGAAATTGTTTCTGTCCGTTTTGATACTGTTCGTAAACTGCGGGCTCTACCGGATTCCAACGTGACAAGCCCACGTGAGCTTCTTCGCACATTTTAAAACAATGATTTTTTCCTATCCCAAGTTAAGAGGACTATCTGCAATTTAGTCAGAGTATAATATTCTCCTTGTTTGGTTAAATTCCTCCGGAGGATAATCCGTCTTTATGATGAAATTCCTTCTCACTCTGGGAATGAGACGGCGCCTCCGCGAATTGCTCCAACAGATTATAACATAGCGGGGAACAATGCTGAAATGGGAAATATGGTGTAAATCTTATTAATATCTGATCAATATCTAATCAATATTGATTGAAAGTTCATGAAAGTCCATTTGCTTTTTTTGCTGTATATTAATTTTATTGAGTTTCCAAATCAATTTTCAGGTAGTTATAATTTTTCTGATGTCGTTATTGAAAATAAAATATTAAAAACTTATATTCAAATATTGTTTATTTCGTGATAATGTATCAAAAATTTAAAAAAATCAAGTTGATTGAATTAAAAGTTAAAATCTTGTATGTGAGTCTCATTTTATTTGTTTTTTTAA
The DNA here is from genome assembly GCA_030248175.1 of Microlaimidae sp. YZB2_3. Taxonomy (NCBI): domain Eukaryota; kingdom Metazoa; phylum Nematoda; class Chromadorea; order Desmodorida; family Microlaimidae; species Microlaimidae sp. YZB2_3. The sequence goes on along the minus strand of JASAMX010002553.1, from coordinate 25,935 downwards.
AATTTGAAAATGCGATTTTAATCAAAAAATAACACTATGTTCTTTATTCAAACTTTAGATTTCAATACATTTTATTTTAGCTATAAAAATTGGTATAAAACTTATCGTAATATTATGGTTTTAAATGGTGAAAACCAATGTTATAATTAGTTTAAACATCCAAATACAACACAAAGACACAGACAAAGTTTTCAAACAAACTAAATTTACAGTAATTATAAATATCAATTTTAACAAAAATTTTTACACATTTCAAACCGCACCGATAACAATAACAAAAGACAATGTAAAATATTTGTGTTTTTTATTTAACAACCACTAAAAATGAATAAAAATGTATTTAAGATTGCTAAATACATGAAACTTTCAATATCATCTGCGCATCTTTGTACGTGTAATCCTGCATGCATAATATACATAGACAAACTAGGCACACAAAATAAAATCATGATAGGATAATTTTAATAAAAAGTCCCGTTTGGATGAACGTACCCGGTACAGAGAGCTTTTTTATTATGCTGTGATTCATAACAACAATATATATATATTTATAATGTTTGTTCACAATTAGAAACGTCAATTTTTTTCAATTAAAGTGCCAAAATTATCAACACAGTTGAGTTTTTAATTTTTTTTGCATTTTTCCGATTAATATCAAAATGAGTTCTCCACAGCCTAAGTAGAAGCAAATTAAAACTGGCTCACTTCGATGGATTGTAGTATTGAATCGACTATTACAATAAAACAACTTAGAAGTTTGACCAAAACGGTTTGAAATTAAACATTTACTACCTTATTTTAATTTATCAATGTAATCATTTCGAAACAGAAATCTCAATTTTTTAACAGGACAAAAGGTTATTAATTTTTGTATATTTTGTAAACAAGTCTAATTAAATAATTATGCGTTCTAATTTGATTTTTTAACCGTCATAACCGCACTATTTTAATTTGTCCTTTTAATGTCTCCCATACATTTTAAAAGTCAGCAAGATATAATTCAACCGTAGTGATACATATTATGTAGTTTTCAGCTAATAAACACTAAATTTACGCTATCATTGAGGAAATTTTTTGAAAATATAATGTGAAGATGGAAACTGAGTTTAATTAATTTTACTATTTAATATTCCAGGCAAGATGCATTTGTGGTGCTTAATCATATTTTTTTAAAATTTAAAACTAAAAATTATAAGAACATATGCAAAACTAAAAAAAAAGTTTTTGTAAACATAAAAAAAGCAAACTGGACCTATCTCGTTACCTGAATCAACAAAAATTCTGTTGAAAACAAACAAAGTTGTCTCATTTGTTAAACCAGAAATTTAAAAAAAAAACTTCTTTTCTAAAAAAAGCAAATATTGAACAGAAAAAGTTCCTTCCGCGAAATAACAACAACTAAAAACTATAAATGAACGGCACAAAAGAAAGTCTTTACTCTAGTTCTAGTCTTTACTTTAGTCTTTAAATTAACTAACATTCATGATAGTCAAAACCCTCCCATTTAAATGGAAGTTGTTCAGTGTTAAATATCTTTACAGAGTTATCACGTTATAGAATCACTTTTAGCCAATTATCGCTTAGAAAAAAATGAAGACCTCTCATTCATTGGAGCTTAATTTTTTCCCAAGCGCTAATTGGCTAAAACTATACCCACAACCATTTCCACAGAGCAAAACATATATCACATGATCACGAATACTATATGACATTTTGAGGGACCTTAAAATCCTGACGTGTTATGCTATGCTACATGCGTGACATGCTAAGATATATTGATAAACTACATGGAATACTGTAAAAACTTGAAATAAAGTCAAAGTCAATGTAGTCTATTATATAATAAACAAGATAAGTGCTAAAACAACAAATGAAAACCGATTACGGCCGACATTGGCTAATAGATAAGAGAATAATTAAATCACTTATGCATAGAAAAATATTCGTTTTTAACCTATGTATTTAAATGATTACATATTTTTTATCAAGACAGAGAATTTATACATTTTTAATTCAAAATTGCTTAATAAAAATATTCTAAGAAAATATAAATAATTTATAACAATTTAAAAAAATAAACGTTTTAACTAAATATCTTCATTTTATTTCAAAAATAAAACATATATAAAAATTAATTCTTTTCTAGTTGGTTTTATAAAATTGAGAGATTATCATTTATAATGCTTTTAAACTTCCTAATGATATTATACTGAAAGTTGTGTACTAAAAAATATGACGAAAAAAATCATTGTACTGACTCATGCAGTATAGTTTATATTCTGAACAGCTTGCGCAAAGAGCAGTTTTTTACACAAGTAGGGGCGGTAAAGAATACCCGTTCAAAAAAAGTCTGACCACTATTGAGAACCAACTGCTGTGCTTTAGCAAAAACAAAGATAGGAATTCACAAAATTTTTACTCACAACTTTGACGAGAGCCGACAAACTTTTGGTCAATTTTTCATTACGTACCGATGTCCAAAGAGAACAAAAGTACATAAGCCGGTCTAAATTATTTATACATTTTCGTAACATTAGATTTTTTTCTTCTTAAATTAAGCTAAAGTTTACCACATTATAAGAACTTACCAAATTGATTTAAAATTTTAAAAAATTCAGAGATAAATTCATTATATTAACGTACGTTTTTATGGGTAAATCCTAAAGGGGTAGCCATTATAATAATTAAACTCTTATGTATCTAATAAGAAAAAATATATTTTGCACATGCAACAGCACAAAATGACGCTCGCAAACGCATTCCACTCAAAATAAGCAATTAAATTATTTATGCTCGAAAATATATTCTTCAGTAATATAATTTTTCAGTAAATTCTTCATAAATTGACCATATGAAGTTTTGTTGCATAAAACTCGGAATCTTGCAGATATAAAATAGTGTTATTTAGTATGCATTAAAATAATGAAAAATGAAATAATTTGTAGGTTCACTAAAGTCTAATAGTAAAAGAGATATACAAGAGAAGACGAAGTATGATTGGTAGTATGAAGATGAGCTAGATGTTATAAACCAATTACAAACAAAACCAGTCGTTTAAAAAGCTGCTATTATACCTGAATCAAAGAAAACAAAAGAGCATACTTTACACACAAATGTCCATTTCTATAGTGATTGAAATATGAACGTGAGAAAGTTGGGCTGTTTTGTTAATTCTTTTAAGTTTAACTTTTAACTCTTAAAAGAAATAGAAAAAAGATATATAGTCCTATTTAGTATTAAAGTTGGAAAGAAAGTTTTGTTGCCTTTTCTAGCACCAAAAATTAACCGGACATCGATTACCGTTTTTAGGTGAAATGTTTTATGACATCGCTAAACACCTTAAAAAAACAGGGTTTTAAAATGCAATATTTATTTATTTAAATGTCATGAAGTCAAGAATAATATAAACAAAAATATATAATACTATATATTAATATATAGTATTATATATTTTTGATATAAATATCATAACTATTAGTTTTAATTTCACCACTTTATTAACAACTTTAAGTAAAATTATATTCATGTTTAGTAAAAAAAAACCCCGCAGTTTGCTTTCATTTTCAGCTAAAAATAATAGTTGATAAGAAAATTTTAATTCAACAAAATTTGAGCAAAAATTTAAAGATTTTGCGAGTTAGGATAAAAGTTTGGCTCCAATAGTAAATTTTTAAAAATAGCAAATCGTAAAATGACTGTTATACTTTAAGTGGATAAATAATAAGTTTTTAATAGTAAAACAACTCATTTTTAAATATCTAACCAATACAAAAAGTTTGTTTCAAGTTTAATGTTAGAAGCATTTAGAGACACAAAACAAGTGGAAGCAATTAACTAGTTAGCTTTTCACCTGAAAGGGTCCAGTTTCCAGTTCTTTAGACATTTTTATGAATTACCGGTAAAGCAAAACAAAAATATACGGGTAACTGCAAAGAAAAACCAGTGGGTATGAATGGAAAGTCCATCAATGTTTTAAAGTAAAGTGTCCAAATTCACGAAACCAAAAGGCACAGTTTTAAAATTTGTCCGAAACTATAAATTTAAAGTGCCAGATTGCACACTTAAGCGGCACAAAAAAGTGGCCCACTCGCTACTTTAACTGAAAGCAACAAACCCTCAAGCGATTTTTCAATCCCACCTTCACGCACAGTTGATGGAAGGCTAACTAATGGAGCTTCTTCTTGGACACTCAAAAACATCAGTTATGGCTGACGTCCAGTTATAAAAAAAAGTTCCCATTAAATTTTAAAAGCTTAAAAACCAGCATCTATATCTGCAGTACCAGTAAATAAATATTACTACATTAAACAATGGAACATTTTAGTAAAATCATAGAACATTAAACATTTTAATAGACACATTTTTTAGAAAGTAGTATAGCTATAATCATTGTATTCTTGACATAGACATGGTACAGGGTCTTTAGAGCCGTAAGTAGGGAACTTGGAGCCGCCGGAAAAATTTTTATCTTTTTTTAGGCTTTGCTTAGGCTTAGGAATAGGTTTTAGCGATGTTTATTTTTGGCTCCAAGTTCCCTCGGCTCCATCGACCCTAAGCCATAGACATAGTTTGGCCCCTTTTATTTCGTAATTTAAACGTGTAAAATTTTTAAAATATGTTTAAAACTGGAATAAAACAAAAAAAATATAACATAAAACATTTCTGATAAAACTGAGGTACGCTTAAATTGTAGAGACTATTTTAAAAAGACCTAAAAATAACCAATCAACAAATATCGACATTTTTGGTCAAAAAAAATCTTTTAAGTTTGCACCGTAAGCCTGAGCTTTTTATTCGACCGGTACTGCTAAATTTGTTTTTCCGCAACAATACGCTATACGGCTACTTTTAAAACCGCCGGATGGTCGAATAAACAACCAGCGAAAAGCGACCCAGCCACGGAATTTGCGCCGATGAGAGTCGTTCGACTTCTTAACCAGCACTTAGTAGTCGACTTTCTAAGTCGCTAAAGCGGTTAGGGTAAACACAGAAGGGATGGGAACACTTCGTCCGAGATTATGTGTTCCCTACGCCCTTTGACTGGGCACCGGGCACTATAAGCCCTGCTGCTTTTATTTTGCCAGCAACACATTTTTCCCTGAATTATTATGAGATTATGGTTTAAAGAAACTTAGGTCACATTTACAATATATAAATACGTAAAAAATCGCGTAAAACCAAAGGAATTTAAAAAAAAACCATTAAGCTATTGATAAAACTCAGCCATTTGAATAAAAATCAGATGGGAGGCAGACACTGGTATTATATCAAGGACCAGTTAAATAGCCCACTGGGAATTTAAAAATAGTAAATACATATATACCGGGCTAAAAGCTATTACAATCGATATCATTGAAAAATCTGTCTTTAATTTAAACAAATTCTGTTTACTCAGCTTGTCGACACTTTTAAATGAGGTCCAATAGCCGCACCAAATGGTAATTTTTCAATAACTCGAGTCACGAAAAAAGAACTGTTTTTTGTCAATTAAGTGTTTTACCTTTATAGAATAATGAAATATTTTAAAATATTTTGTTATTTATATAATTATATTGTACTGCTTTAACTTTTATCTAAAAACTTTATTAAAAAATTCATCGTCTATGCTTAATTTTAAATACTACAGATATTTTGATGTAATTAATGTAAAAAAATTACCGACAAAAAACACCAACAAACCACTTGCATGTAAGGGATAAGAAAACGATGAATTAACGTAAAAACGATGCAGTTTGGTTCAGTATTATCATTTTGGAAAAATTGGACCTCAAAAAAATTGCAGCTTAAACTTAAAATAATAATTGGTGCTTGAAACTAAAAGTACCATTAATATGACTGTTTAAAGTATTAATACTCATGTCTAACCGTTAACGTATTTATAAGCCAATGTATGACTACAGATTCACATTTTTGCGACTCTATATTCTTACCAGGGTTTCCAAAGAACGCACCGTAATATATATTTATTACTGCATTTAAACTGCCTTTATTTAAAAACTATCTTTTTGCCGCTTTTATTTTATCAAAAGTAACTGCTCTGCAGCATATACTTAGGTCCAAAAGTTCTGAACTAAAGTTAAAATCCTTCAGGCTGAAATTCAGGGCGTAACCGCTCGCCGTCAGGAAGAAATAAAGAATGAACGCTTGAAAATAAAAATAATAAAAAAAGTTTTCAGAGATGATGTAACCAATTATTATTAAGTTGTTTAGTTTAATAGTGTTTCTCTCCACGTGATATTTTCTCGAAGAACGAGTGGTTACTTTACCACCTAGTCATTTTCACCCTGATAAAATTCATCTTTAATTTCTTGAATTTGAATAATTAATGAGTACTAAATACCAAATACTATTTTTTCTAAATTTTTTTCTGAACTAAGATTTTTCAAAGTTTATTTAAAACATTATATTAGTTCTGAAAACGTGGAAGACCAAAAATTCTACAAAGCTTTGAAGATTTGGAACTCCATTTGGTTTAATTGGCCCCATTACAGTATTTAAGAATACATCTCTACGTAGATAAACGCTAAAGTTAAAAAAAACATAATAATATTATTTATTAATACTGTTCATCTTATCTTATGAATATGCGGCAGGTGTTTAATCTTGGGAAACTACTAGAATGCAACATTTTTGAAAATAGATTATACCTTTCAGTAAACGCCAACGATATTTCTTTTAAGTTGACAATTTTTAACAGATTTTGGATGATTAAGTTTTGTTTCAAGTCATTTTAAAAATATTTTCTAACAGAACTTCAGCAGGATAAATAACTGGCGAAAGACAATAAAGTATTTATATAAAATTACAAAAAAAACTTGTAACAAAAAACTAAATTAGTATGAAAAAACAGCATTGGTTTTTTTTATCGGAGCACCGAGTAATAAATCTGCATAATAACAATAATTCAAAATAAGGAAATAAGGAAATATAAAAGTATTTCCTTATTATTATTATTTTACATATAAAAGTAAAATATCTTAAGCATGACAGTTGGCAGTAAGATAAGCCAGAAATGATTATTATTACTAAAAACCATCATATTTTAAACTTAATTTGCAATAAATGCCTTAGTTGATGGAAACCTATAGAATAATTAGTTTTCCATTTTCGAAAATAGAATTGATGGAAACACAAAATTTTTAACAGAATATTGAAGACAAAAACAGAGTTTGGCTTTAATGGATCTTTCGCTTTTTAATAATCATACCCTTTTGGGCTCTTCAAAATTTATTTATATTTTATAATCTAACTGGACTGAAATTTCGCATAGTGTTTTTGCAGTTTTATTTCCATACAAAAAGTTTTCATGGGTGCATAAAACGAATTACAAAAATATCTTATAATATTATCTATTGTTATAAAAACAAACGGTGGTTTAAAAACAAGCGGTGATTTTAATTCTGGTTTTATAGTTTTATTTACAATGGTGCAAAATATTATTCATATACTCTATTTAAAAATTATTATTTTTAATTGTTGTTTTTATAATTATTATAATTATTATTTTTTTCGATTATTATTTTTGGTTTCAAAGTTAATCTATTTTTCTAAATTTTTGTTAAAATTTGTTGCAATTACTCGCAAAATTAATATAAACAAATTTAGATAAGTTTTATAATAAATATATAATTTGCCCAAGATCTTAAAATTAAAAATTTTAACAAAACAACAGAAAAGAATACCTAAATTGATAGTTTGGTTTGGATAAGAATTTTCTTACAATTAAATATATATTTTAAGACAACTATTTCCTTATGAAATAATAATGATACAGAAAAAAAATTTCAATGTAGTATTTCATTATAGCAATGAAGAATAAAAAAACTGGCTTTTTATTATATTGAGAAGTTTATGTTTAAATTTAAGTTTGTTTAAAATGCCAAAAAATACCCTGATGATAGTTAGTAAACAATATTTCTACATTAGAAAGCGCATTTAAAACATCTTGCGTCAGGAAGCACCTACTGAAATCGTTGGAAAGGATAGAAAAAATAGCGCACTCTAAAAACTATTATTAATAAAACACGCAATATCCTATTTTTAAATGCACAAATAAAGGAGGAGGTAGGTAGCGAAGGTGATTTAACCGACAGAAAAAATTAAACATGGTTTTAACAATGCGCGAAGTTTACACTTTATAGCATAAGGGTGCAGATAGTAAATGAAACTTGAGGGCCGGAAAAATTGTTTAGAGATGTCGCGCAAAGTGAGGGATGAGTTAAAATCAGTTAAAGGCGGCGATTAGAAGTTAACAGGAACGCGGTCAGATTGTGATCAATTTCATCCGTTAAATTTATTCTGTAGTGCTTCCTGAAAAAACATCCCAGTGTGCAGCTGTTTAAAAAGGCGGCATTCCTGAAAAAAAACCGGAGGGTGGGGGACGAACTTTAAAATGACACACCCTTCACTATTCGTTGCGGTTTTACGCGTCCATTGTGAAACCGTAGCGAAATAATTAAAGTTTTCTTTGCCCACCGACACTTTACAGATTAAAACTGCATTAGCTTTTCCAATCCGCCTGATTTTTAAGAATAAACTTAAAAACGACTCAATTTTATATGATAGCAGTTTTATGCATTTATAATACCTATTTTTACACTGGGATTCTTTCCAATTTATATTACACAAAACTACAATCATAGGTTTGCATCTTTTTGACTTCGAAAATTTATACTTTCGATTGAAATGCTCACATGAGCTGATTATTTATAGAGCAAACTTAATTTACTCAATGTTATTGGAAAGTTAGTTTTTAGCTTTTTGAATTTTTAAACTAAGGGATTAAAAAGTTGTTTATTCTGTTTTTAAGCAATATAATGAAATGACGGTTTAATGTTTTGTTTATAAAAATGTATGAAAAAGGTTTAAGTTTTGTCAACCATCTGTCCAAACAGCACAAGAGTTTAATATTGAAAGTTTCTTTGCTTGTTAATTATAACAAAGAATTAAAATAACTTCGAAACTTTATGGATACGTAGATCAAAATTTTCACAGTGATTACAAGGTTTTACGTTATTTTGCGAAACAATTCACAACAACAGAAAATGATAATAAAATGACATTCAATTAATTTTAAAAACCAACACTTGACACTTAACCTTTCACATACTTACAATAAAATATCTATTTAGCTCGACCATTAAAATTTACTGTAAATTTCAAATATTTAAATAAAATCGCAAAATACATGCAAAACACAAATCGCATATTACAAAATATTAGGAAGCTTTTCCAAAAAAAATTTAAAAATATATAAATCTGAATTATTTATAAATAAATACAAATTTATCGTGAAGTACCACTGAATAAAATAAGATGTTTAAAACAATGCAATAAAATGACAGTAATAATGATATTGGGTGTATTAAGTTTACTTTAAACCATTTTACTAAAAGCCCCAAGGATTGGGTACGTTTTTTTAAATATTATGTTTCTAATGGTAAAATAAAAACGAAACATCGAATTTAAAACTATATTATTATTATATGAAGGCCAAAACATAAAAAAACTGTTATCTTAAAAAACGTTTACCACAACGGTAAATCTTGATAAACTATAAATTGTTGCAAAATACTTTGCGCCACGTCAAATTTGTTTTAATAAAAAACTATCAAAAAACTGCAAATCTCTGCGCAACCTGACATTTGCGGCGTCAAAAACCATTTATTGGCCTTCATTTAATTTCAATGATTGTTAAACAGCGTGCTTTATTATGAACTATGAAAAATCTAATTTAAAAGTACTAAATCAAACTTAATTCAACAAAACAAATAATGTATTGAACTATCAATCAGACAACTTACCTATTTTTATAACATTTAATATAAATTTGTTAAAAACATATATATATAAAAAACAAAAAAACATATATATATATAAAACATATATATATATATATATATATATATATATATATATATATATATATATATATATATATATATATATATATATATATATATATTTCATTTAACATTGCTGGAACTTACCTCAGGCCATATTTCCTCATATTAATTTTTAAAGTTAGATAAAATTCAAACAAAAATTAAAAAAACCGCAAAAATTATCAATTTGAAAACTAAAGATAAATTCTATCAGGGTGAAAATAGATGAGTGGTAAAGTAACCACTCGTTTTTTGAGAAAATATCACGTGCAGAGAAACACATGACGCAACTAAATATGATTTGCTTACATAACTGCTGAAAACTTTTTTTAATTTTTCTCGCTTATGGGTTTATTGTTTATTTCTTCCTTTCTGAGAGCGGTAACTCTCTTATTTTTATTCTATGATTTTATCTTTAATTTTTTTTAATTATGCATAAAATATTTTTGACACCCTTTGCGATTTGTACAAAAAAAGCTGCTCATTAGGCACCTCTCAACACATAAGCTTTAGTTTGCTACAAATTACAGTATTTATCTTTGAATATTTTTTGTTGTGGAAGTTCTTTATGATTATTAACTTTCTTTAAGTATAATATATAGAGAACAGTAAGTCTAATATAAGCATAAGTTTAAATAATTTGAATTTATATTAAAATCGGTTTTTACGCAAAAAAAACTGATTTTAATATAGATTATATCGTCAAAATTATAATTATAGTAAATTTAATGAACTCTAATAAAAAATACGAAACACAAACTTGCATAAAGTTTAAAGAGTTTCCGTGTTTGTTTATAGAAGTAGTTTTTCAATAAAGACAAATTTAACATTTACCGATTGATTATCGCCAATTTTCTTTAATCACTTTAATTGACAATTAATAAAAAAGAATAAATTGATATTTCTATTGTAAAGAACAAACAAGTCTAAGTAGAAAAACACTTTTATGTCATATAAACATTTTCAGGCAATTTACAGTAAACCTTTATTTGTCGCGTGTACCAAATCATTTAAAATGCCTTTGACAAATCAAGGTTTACTCAAAATACATTAGTGTTCCGTTTAAACTCTCTCAATTGCGAATCTTTCTAAATACGATACAAATTCAAATATAACTGATTTTAGCAAGAAGTTAAATTGAGAAAAATTTAAATAAATTAGTAAATTACAAATGATTATCACCACTTTTATTAAGGCCACAGATTGCAATAGAAATGTAAGTTTAATTATTATTTTTATTGCGTGATATTTTAGAGTGCTCCGTGTGTGACACTGTGTGTGTGTTGTGTCCCACATAGTTGCCTGTTAATTTTTGTGAATAATAGTTTTTACACAATAATTAAGAATAGGTATGACTTCGTCGTGAAACATTAACTTCATACTGTGAACTAAGTATCTGATTAAACCACAAGTGGATGTGGACCTGTAGTAATAAATACAATAATGGTGTGTTTAGTTATTAACCCGTTCCCGTAATTGTCTTTTCCTCGGTTACAACCGTGAAACGTTCGTGCGACCTATGTCATACTTCCGTCATACCTAATTTTTTGGGCGAGTAGTGCCCAGTGAGCGAGCAAATTAAAATGGTTAAAGCGTTAAGGTCTATTCATACTTATGACAAAACGTCCTTTGGACAAAGTCCAAAATCCAAAGGACAAAGTCCAAAGGGAAAAGTCCAAAGGACTTTGTCCAAAGGACAAAGTCCAAAGGGAAGTTTTTTTTTTTTTTTGGATTTAGGACTGGAAAAGTCCAAAGGACGGGATTCTTCTTTCTTTCTTTTCCCTGCTTTTGTCTTTGGCGTGCTTCTGAGTAGCGTTCATACTTCGTCCAAAGGACAAAGTCCAAAGGACGTTTTGGCTTGTCCAAAGGACGTTTTGGTTTGTCCTTTGGACTTTGTCCAAAGGACGTTTTGTCATAAGTATGAATAGACCTTTACGGTGGCAATATGCAGATTTTTGATACGGATACAGTGTATTACGTAGGATATTTCATGTTGCAAAAAAATTGCATATTGCTACCGTACAGCTTTAACCATTTCAATTTGCTCGCTGACTGGGCACTATTCACGCACAAAAAATTATGTATGAAGGAAGCATAACCTAGGTCTTACCGCGAAGAGCGAAGAGCTTACCGCGGTAAGGTTTACGTACGACATTTTTCATACGAAAATACCACCACTGTGAGACGAAGGTTTACCTTTGTCGTACGAAGGTTTCAACGGTTGTAGGGGGAAAAGACCTTCACGGGAACGGGTTAAGTAGCATTTATCACAAAATTGCATACACGAGTGGATACGTGTTTTTAATTTTTAATTGAATCAAACTGCTTTAATTTAAGTGGGCTAGTATAAACCCTGCGCCCTTTTTTATTGAGATTTTAAAATGAACGTTGTTCGACATGATAGACATATTTATTGGTTTTTATTTAGTTTAATTGATATATATATTTTATGATTTTCTTTATATATGATTACTTTTAAAAAAATTAGTGGGTTTACGATATTAACAATATAATTATAGTATCAAAAGTTTTACCTTGTTCTATAGTTTTAGCAAAAATATACGTGTTATGTTTATACCCCAGTTTTCCTGAGACAGACGGAAAACAATGAATAAATTTCAGAAAAATATTTTGATTTTGAAAAATTTGGTTTGAAAAAAATTTAGAAAAGCACACTTTTAAACAAAAGGCCAAACAAAATAATTTAGAAAATAAAAAAAACATCAAACCGTAAATCAAAAACAATAAAGCGTAAAAATAGAGAAAAATATGTAATTACATAAATTGCTCAGTCAAATTTTGTTCCCCAATTAAAGCAAAAATATATAATATTAACAGTATATAGTATTATATATTTTTGATTAAAGCACTGTTCTTATTCGAACTCTGTTTTTAATGTTTTTTTTTATCTCATCCCGAAATTTCCCATAAAGTTTGGAAATTCCTTTAAAATTGGTGACTCGATTAGTTTTTGCCACGTAATGCGTTTCAAATCACTTGGCTAAGTCGCTATATATATATTTGTGTTACACGATACAAATTATTTATTTATTTAAATAAACTTACAGTGCATGTTAATTTTCTATTACTTCGACATTGCTCAAAGTTGTAAATTTCTTTATAGTTGTTTAAAATAATAAAAATATTTCGAGGAATTTTAAAATAAATAAAAACAAACAAGAAATCAAAACAAAAACAGCTCCTGTTTTATAAATAATCATGTAAAAAATAAACATCAAAAATAAATTAAAAGTTTTTTACTCAAATGAAACTAAATTCATTTTGATTCTAATTACATAAGATAAAAAAGCATTTAAAAAACCCAATTTAAAAGCTCAAGGCAAAAAAAAAAGGAAAAAAACGTTTTCGCTCGGCAAATTATTGTCAAGTCAATTGTAAGAAAAAATTCCAAATGTGTAACAAATTAGCTTTTCTAAAATCTAGCTAATGTTTATTCAGTTTAAGCTTTGTATAAACAACAATATAAAACACAAAAGAATGTTGGACTGTACACTAAATTTTGACCAAAATTTTTCTGGAAAAATTGCACATGAGCAACTTTGGGCGACTTCCAGCAAAAATCCGCCATTTTCTGCTAGTTTTCTTGTGGATGATTTTTAGCGCAGTAGTAGTTTTCTTGCAAAATAATTCCGACTTTCTTTGCACTCAATGCTGCTTTTTTTCCCACTTCGATAATTTTGCGCAACAAAAAAACTTTGCATGTGCAATATTTTTTAGAAAAATTTAGGTTAAAAATTTAGTGTACAGTCGGACATTCTCTTGTGTCATATATTTTTGATATATAAAAACCGCAAACAAATAATTATTAATACATCAGTTATTATCCACATCATCAGTTACACAGTAACACAAAGGGTATACAATAACCGTCTGTATAAAAATAAAACCTTAGGTGTTTTCGAATTTTTATGTTTTGCATAATACTCTAAGCAAACATATTTTATAAACTTTATAATTAAAAAAATAATATTTTTTAATAGGTGAAACAAATGTTTTTAGTCATACAATGCCCAGGGTATCTAATCAAATATCTTAATAATCACATTCTGCGACCTTACATTATTATTTATAATGGGAGTTGATTGACATTCTAGATTACCGCAAGCGGCAGAATAACCAACAGGGTTTTTTTTGTTTTCGCTTCCAACTGTTAGACATTATAATCATAATTTGAAATTTCGATCACTGAAAATAACTAATTTAGAAAAGCAAAAATAACTATTCAGATTATTAGAATCTTGTACGAACAATAAAATTGAGTAAAAAATTATTTCAAAATCCAATGGGTACAGTGTACAGTATAATAAGAATATGTTACATTTTTTATAATGTTAATAGCAAATTTTTCGAGTAAGTTAAAAATAAAAAATAAAACAATTTTAAAATTAAAATAAATTAATAATATTGATAAAAGGTGGGTGTGTTTTTCAAGATAACACTCGATTAGCTTCACAAAAAAAAATTTTATTTTAAAAGAAAAAATAAATCCCAGGATTGAAATTATTTTGAGGCGTCTATCTATATAGCCAACAAATTTAAAAATGGATGGGTAAAAAATATTGGTGTGCAAACTAATCATATATGTTTTGGGGTCTTTGGAGCTAAAAAACTTTAGAGTCGAACAATTTTTGGACCATAATTTTGACGCTTTTGGTTAACCTTACATTAAATTCAGCACTCCAAACAAGTCCAAACCTAAACCTTAAAATCAAGCAAAAACAATAAAATCATAAGAATTACTATTTAACACGTTTAAACTTGATTGATCTTGAAAATAATAAAAAAAATATTTGCTTAAAAAATAAATTTGCGATTTTAAAACAAACTGAATATTTGACCAAGATTAAATATTTATTGACAAAATATTTTTTCGGTTTTAAATTATTAATTATTTTTTTTGTCAATAGAGTGTTGTACAAACTACAATTGAAGTAGCGGTAATCGAAAAATTTATTCATGAATGAGTGATCTTCAACACGCAAGAATGCCAGCTATAATATTTTTAAATAGAAAGTTGGAAGGGGAGGTGGCCCGCCTTTCATAATGTTGACAAACTTTGACAAGCAATCTCTTTTGTCAATAATACCTGCTCGTACTATAGATTGATACCTTTCATAAAGCACACCAAACACTTAGGTGTAAACTGTTGGAACACAGAGAAAAGTACATTTTTCCAATTATTCTTGACCTGAGCTCGTTTGGAATGTCGCATTTCGCCAAAAATTATTTATTTTTTTAATTTTACAATTTTGGTACTCAAATTAGAACATTAAATTAGAAGCAACCATAAAAAACATTTTTTGGGCACTGAAACATGAACTAATAAAAACGTAGGTTAGTTTTAGTCAAGGTTTAGTTTCGCTTTATATTTCATGATACTAAATTTAAAACGAATGAATGAAAATTTAAAATTTGATGTTGGGCGATAAAAAAAGTGTTTTTAATTAAGTTAAAAGATCGAAAATACTAGATAAACCCAAAAAATGCTTCTAATTCAATAAAACCGGACTTTTTTAAATTCTTTTTGATATGCCTACAAATATGGACCGGTGTGTGAATTTTAAGTATTATTTTGCTTTTTGCGACAATTTGACTTGTCATATTAAAATTAAAAAAAAATTACTGTTGTTGTCTGGCCAAAAAGGCAATAACTTTTTATAACAAAGTAAAAACTTTTAAAAATTGATTTAAAACGGGACAGTGTACACAGTGTATACAGTGTACAGTGCAAACTTGTTATAAAAAATATAGGTATAATATTAGTAACATAATTTAGAAAAGCGGCTAAAATCTTTGCATCGGCTGAGTCGTTCATTTAACTTTGAAAATTCATAAAAACCTGCTGTTGCAGCTGTTTTAACAGAAATAATTGCCGATTTCACTATCATTTGTATCGTTACATTGACAAAAACATGTGTTTTAGGCGTAAAAAACAATAATTTGTTAAATTATAGATCTACGTTTCTAAGTATTTTGAGCACAACCAATACTTAAATAAAATGATAATAATATCAAAAATAAAATTGTAATTTCTCAAAAAAATAATAAATTTTACTATAATGAAATTCAAGTCATCTAATACAGAATTTAGGACATTTTATAACGGGGCAGAATCATTATTGATATTTTAAAATTTTCCCTTTTTAAACATCTTTTTAATAATCAAGAGTATCCAGTTAAAGTGTTCTAATTATGGTGTTTAGTTTGTTTTAAACGCTTGAAAGCCTATAAAATCTTGATTGCCTATAAAAATATTTACCTATCAGAAATCGAGTCCTGCAAGTTTTATCAGAGAATAACGGAGAAGCCCGCAAGCGTGTCGTTTTGCCAGTCACAATTAGACGCTGGAAAAAAATCTTTAAGGGTGAGCTTATCTCGCCAAAGGAATGGTTTATTTACACAATATTTATGCCAATTTAAAAACTAGAGTTGTAGCTATTAGGTAAAGAGACTATTACCGTACAATTAGACCGTGCCGATGGCAAAATAGGCTCAGTTGAAATTTTTTTTACACTGTAAGACTTTTTTTCAGATTATAGTACTCGCAGCCTCTCGGCAGTATTTAAGTAACACTGCGAGCAAAAATATAAACCAAAAAATTATGTATTTTTAGTTTAAATACTGAAGTATGTTAACCCAATAATAGTAACAAAAAATTAAATAACTTATGCTGAGAAAAATTGTTGATGGTAATCACCGCAAAGACACATCGGTGCATTATATCTATTAATTAGAAAAATTTTAAAAAAATCGTGAAAAGTTTATATTCTTTTAGGTTATTTCATATTTTATATGGTAGTCTCGAGGAAATGTAAATGAAATAACAAATAAAATTGATAATAAGCGTCTCATTAAAAGTTTTATTGTCAATAGTCAGTAAAAAATAAAATCTATTGCAAACTTCTGAAGAATAAAAATATTTTTGATCATAATATAATATCTAAATTTAAATAAAAATGTAAAAAAATAAACATCATTAATTTTCTACCATATTTTAACATAATATGATAACTAAATTTAAATAAAAAAAGTAAAAAACAAACATCATTAGTTTGCTACAATATTTTATAACAATTTATGAAATTTGCGAACGTGAAAAGAAATTTACGACAAAATAACATCTAGGTTCCATTAAACTGTTTCACGACGTTTCTATCAGGAAAATCGGAGAAAAAGAATGAAAAAACCGCTTAGTTTTTTTAAAGTGTTTTCAGACACAATCGTTTCACCACAGATAAAAAATTTAAATTTCAAATGCTTAAAACTGTCAGAGTCAAGGTCTTTTGAGACAAAAAACATCAAAAAGATTCGGGACCAACAATAATAGCCCGTCAAACAGCGTTACGAAACACTGCATTAGAACTGCAAATATTAAAATTCAGAAGCACTTCGGAATATACAAAGAACGCTGAACACAAATGCTGTTCCTCATTGTTTACATAACAGATTAATAGCCACTAAGCTATAAAAGACTAAAACAAATCCAATAGCAAAGCTTTCCAAATCCAAAGTAGAGATTAGACTAATTGTTCAGAAGTCGGCAAAGTGTAAAGTTTATCCATTAGATTTTTTTAGACATAAACGCCATTAGCTTAACATCGTTTAGTTGTGTATTGTAAAATAAAATTAATTAATTTCAAAATCAGTTCAGTTTTTTTAAACATACCTAAAATTTTTGTACACAGTTTAAACAACATTTTTAATAACAACATTTTGTTTCACGCTAAGGACATAAAAAAAGTGCGCAGTCTGGTTTTAATTGTTTTCTTTTCAAAACAGTTTTTTTTATTTATAATACTATATGTGTAAAAAACCTATTATTAAGCGTTTTAACAGCCTATAACCAAGCGTTTAAACATGGAATACTCAAGTTTTCCTTGCTTTGAAAGCTAGAAAAAAATTTTTCTTTAAAACTTTTGTAAAAATAGACGCAACAAAAACTTTTTTTCATATAGTTAAATTGTTTCTGTGTTGTTGTTTTCTTTATGCATTTATAGCAACACAAAAAACTTAAGGAAATGCCCTCACGTTTTTTGTGTTGCTATTAATTGAATTATGCTGTTGAATTAAGCTCTTTTTGGCATTTATCTTCTGGTACAGAAAGCGTTGTAATGGAATACAAAATGTGTTTACTTTTTTTTACTCTCTTTTTTCTTTTAATTTACTTCTTTTTTAATATTGTTAACTCAGGAGCAGCGTCCGTACGGAACTAGAAATGGCGGTGAAGCGCAATTTCAAACAAAAAAGTGTCCAATTCGACCTCATCAGGTTGCTGCAAATTCTTTGAGTTGATATAAATGCACAAACGGTTGAAAAAAGGAAATGGCTTTCGTGAAATATTGTCTCTTTTTTCGTTGATGGCTGTCGATTGAGATACATTTTTTGCAACAAAATCATTTTTATCATCTTGTAAAAGTTTTGAATTTGTAGTAATGTTATAATGGTGTTATTAATGAGGACATATACAACTATAAAAAAGTGCCTACAAAAAAATTTTAGTCGTAGTTATCCCAAATATAGCAGAATATAAAAGTTTGGTGTATTTGAAAAAAAAAACATTTAAAACTGAAAAAAAATTACTGGTTCGATAAAGCCAAAAGAACTTAGAACTCATTAATTTTCGATCTTTTTAAGGTTGATATTTATTCTTTTAGTTTCTTAGCTTTTTTTTAAGGTTTTTGTTTAAGCTTGCTTAGGATACACGCGTTTATTTCGACTGAGGTATCGAAATTGGCTTAAAAATTGCTCGGCTCCCAGTTTCTACGGCTGCAACGACCTTAAATCTTATTGAATATAAAGTTTATGATTTGGGAAAGTTATTTCTTATTTACTACTACTATATCTGCTACTTTAAAAAATTTCCATATCGTCTGAAACACTATATTTTAATACAAATTTTCCGAAATATATTTAAATTTATTGAGCAATAAATGAAGCTCGATATTTTAGCATAAAAAATAAAAAAATATTATAAAAATAAAAATAAAACCTTTAGCAAGCAAAATTTTTATATAAAACTCCAGATTGTATTAGATTTTTTTTAAACATATTGCAGTTGTTATTGCATCTCGATTATTAAAAAAATAAGATGACTAGAAAATTGTTTTTGTAGTATTTTTGTTTTAAAAAACATTCCAAAAACAATTTAAATGATTACCCTACATTTTTTAAATTTAATATCTAATGTTTAAAAAATATTGAAGTTAAAGGTTTTAACAAAAGATGAATTTTTAAGTTTTTGTAAATTTCTTGTTTAAGTGCCTACTTGGTTTGCTACATACAACTAAAATTTAAACTATAACAACACTGATTGAAATACTCCACAATTTTTCAGTTTTTTATTCTGAATATAATATTAATGTTGTTATAAAAAATTTATATCAATTTTAAAATAAAATTGGAGAAAACCTTGAATAAAAGCTATTTTTTAAATTTATATCATCCAGAATTTAAATACAGGCAATAAAATTTGAAATCCAAACATTTAAAAAAAACTTATGAAAAGTTACAATATTATGTAATTCGACAAAAAATTGACTGGTGTCACCTGTTAAAATGTGTTAGTTTTAAAAAAAACGTTTGGGTGTTTTTTTTTTCAGCGAAATATACAACAAAAGGAAAGAAAAATTTATGGCAATAAGTTTTTGTAATTTTAGAAGTATATTTCTACTCTTTGCGAATTTCATACAGTTCGAGAGATATATTCGTGTAAAATAATATACTTAGAATATTTTTCAGTAAACATTCATTCAAAAAGGTTTGTTGTGACAAATTTATCTTATAATGTTCAAGTTAAAACCAAAAACCGTGGATTTTAAGTAATATGTTTAACTAGTAAAATTTGAAATATTTAACTCCGAAATAATTAAAGCTGCACGATTTCAAATTATGACGAACGGTTTAATAAAGTTTCTCATTTTTATCGATCGTTTTATAAAATAACTAATTTACTTACACAATTGAATTTACAAACATACTTTAAGTGGTCAATAAGTGCTTTTTATTTTTAGTGTTGGAAAAATTAGACGTTGGTAACATTTGAAGCGTGAACGAATTTTCAAGCTTTGAATCGTGATTTTGAAATTTTAAAGGACACAAGCCTAAAAATTCGACGAAAAGATATTATTTTAAAGAAAATAAAAAACAACAACGAACGTAATGAATAATATTAATAATATTGACATCACGAACATTTTAATTCTGATAAAAAAAATCACGAAATTTAATGCAAAATAATAATAGATTTTTTAAATAAGCCTGTTAGCTTGTGTACTAATAATACAAACTACACAATATCTAAGTTACTTTTAAAAAGCTGGTTAACTGTCTAATTTAACATTAAAAACTGTAAAAAAGTAGTTTTCATAATATGGTAAAGAAAAGATGGTGCATTTTCTTACACTGACAAAAATGTACAGTATTTTCATAGAGCACACCGCAAAAACTACTAACCGTCTAATCAAATGTTAATCAAGTTTTTGCGGGCTGAATTTTCTTGATGAAGATGACCAAAGTCCAAATAAGGGGAAAAACGTGTTCCGTGCGGATGCCTGTCAGAACTCAGTTTTGAAAGGTTGAGGTTGGATTGACCTGCCCCATAAATCTCCCCACCCAACACAAAGAATGTCTCCAGGGACAGTAGCATCTCCATTCCTATTATAAAAATAATCTCATCCGCCACAATTATTATAAAAACAGTGATTAAGGAATAAAAAAGTCGAAAATATTGATTTTAAAAAAATCAAAGCGCATATTTATGTGGTAATGCCAAAGTGGGAATCTTTTGCCAAGTTATGTCGTGATTTACGAGGAAGGTTTTGGCATTATCACAAAAAAGAAATAATAATACAACCAAAAATTAACCGTAGTCGTAAATATAAAAATATTTTGAAACTTAGTATTAAAGCTTAGGGGCGAATAATTATAATGGAGTGTTTTATGTCGGATAAAGTATATCAGCAAATACCAATATTTATAATTTAAACACCACGTTTTGTACAAATTATTGTTTTACAAGGTTTTATTGTTTTTGCTGCCTTTGGCTTTGGGTATGGTGGTTATTTCAGTTTTAGCCCAAACAATAGTGGCTAGGAATTTACTTCAGCCTTATTTACATGTTATTTAAAAAAAGAGGGTTTAGAAAGATTACAAGGTGGTGTCAAGAATACATGAAAAATAATTAAACACTTTTATTTATGTACATGTATATGCATATACGTATGCACATAAAAATATGCTTACGTATGCTTAAAATTTTGGCCGAATCCTGAAATTTCCCGTATAATTTGTTCTTCCTTTTTAATTTTTCTCTTTCTAATCGACCAAAGTCACATTAAGGATTAATATGCATACAACACGATTAAATTATACATTCTTTGGAATTTGAGTTCAGTGGTTTTTACCAAAAAAAACAATTATCCTACATGCAGTAAGTGTACCATGATTGTACTGAACTCAAAATTCCAAATGATGTATTGCAAATTTAATCCTGTTGTATGCAAATTATTCCTTATGTGACTGATCGATTAATTAATTTCAAGTATTCTTGGTGGCGTGTAGTTTTATAGTAATTATCGTGTTGATTGAGAAGATGAGCGGTTTAACTAAAATGTGTTTATTGAAATAGATTATGAAAATATAGGTAAAAATAATATGGTGGTATTTGTCAACGGGTTGCCCACGACTCGCTCCCGCCGACTCGCTCCCGGCCGACTCGCTCCCAGCCCAACTCGCTCCCAGCCCAACTCGCTCCCAGCCCAACTCGCTCCCAGCCCAACTCGCTCCCAGCCCAACTCGCTCCCAGCCCAACTCGCTCCCAGCCCGACTCGCTCCCAGCCCAACTCGCTCCCAGCCCGACTCGCTCCCAGCCCAACTCGCTCCCAGCCCGACTCGCTCCCAGCCCAACTCGCTCCCAGCCCGACTCGCTCCCAGCCCAACTCGCTCCCAGCCCGACTCGCTCCCAGCCCGACTCGCTCCCAGCCCAACTCGCTCCCAGCCCGACTCGCTCCCGGCTAAAACTGTAAACGCATTTTTATAACAGATTATTAGTTTAAACTCGAATGCCATCAGGAAGCGTCATTACTTAAACACTGATTGTTGTTGGATTAATGCCAGCGGTTTAGGGTAGTGTTAGTTTAGGTTTAGGCATTTAATTTCGGCACTTTTCCCAATTGGGCATTTTTGATTTTGGACTATATCTTTGGTAATCCTGAACGGAATACGACGTTTAATAGCTCAAATGAGAGTTAATTATTTGTAGATGACCGTCGTGAGCTTTTTATTTGTTATGATATTTTCATGTAAAATTATGTGATTTATAAAAAATAAATTTGTTACTCGTTTTTAGAACATGGGCATTTCATGATTACGCAATAAATTGGTTTAAAAATTAAACTGTCCTGGTAAAATTTAGTCTATTTTCCGAATTTTTAGTCCCCGTGGTTTTACGTTGCGTCTGTGGTGAGCAATCGTTATAAAATAAAATAGTGTAATTTCGGCACTCATATGCTGTAGGTAAAAACGGATTGAATTAAGTGGTCGGGTGTTAAATTGTAGTTGTAAATAGTTAAAAGACAACGTTGAAATGTGTAGGGGTCATAGCACTGCACTTAAACTCGATTAAAAGGGTCCTTTTAAAAAGTGCCGAAATTAAATGCACTTTTTTCCCAAATTTTGCTCATTTTGATACCATTTGGCATTTTAGCTGTAACTTTTTGCCAGTTACACGTTGAACAACAAGTAGAAGCTTAAATTAAATAAAACTGTCTGAAGATAATGATAGGCTTTTAAATTTTTGAAAATGATGATTTCTTTACTGAGAAAAAATCGATTGTTTGTAAAGTGCCGAAATTAAATGCACATATTTAATTTTGGCAATTTTCTATTTTTTTAAAAACTGATTTAATTAGGTAAAAAAAAATACTTTCGTACAGTGAAACTTTTGTGACGCAACGCAGTATCGTGAAAGCTTCAACATGAGCTATCAAACATGAAAATCGGGCCATACACTAAAAAGTTACATCGGAAAAACAAAAAAGTGCCGAAATTAAATGCACTACCCTATTTTAAATTTATTTCCAAATTATTGAAATGGTTAAAATAAAAATAATAAGAATACCGTGCGTATTTCTGTTATTGTTTTTTTTATTTTCTTTATAATTTTTCTGCGTGCCGTGCGGCTGGCACGACCACTCTGTCGCTTCTACAGTGCCGTTGGGTTTAGTAAAAAATGTACATATTACACAAAATTATATAACAAAAGGAAGATGGATTTGATGCAATGCGTGATGCAGTGTATTATTAGACATTATTATGCTTTATCGCACCGTAAAGATGCGTAGAAAAATTTTTAATCGGTTGAGTGTAGAAAAAAACAGTTTGGGGCCAGATTCTCTGTTGGTTTGCGATAGTGTGTTTTTATCGCCAACAGTATGTGTTTTCATCACCAGAACTACATAAATTGGCAAAAATATACATCAAAAATATATATAAAAAATCCAACAGAATACCGCAATTTAACTTATAAACACTAAACATATTAGCGTTTCACGAACGATTTTTATGTTTCGGTAAGTTTTACAAAAATGAAACGACCGCTCCCACGAAACCCGGCCATACTATCGACTGATTGTACTAAACTCAACGCATGAACAAAGTATAGCAAGGCTCCCGGCACGAACGACCGCACAGTACATGCTGGGTGCGGTCGTTCGTGTCGGGAACCCCGCTATACTTTGTTCGTGCGTCGAGTTTGGTGCAATCAGTCGATAGAAAAACTATTTTAAGTAGGCTGGCCTACTTAAAATACTTTACTTTAAGGCCTAACTCATATTTACATACGAATTTTACATACACTCAGTTAGGGTTTTCTTTCTTTACTGTGTGGTGGGTAGAATTAAAAAAAGGGTGAGCTACATAATCAGTTACAATTCAGAAGATATGGGGTTGTTATGTATATAGTTGTGTTGTTTTTCAAAAATCTAACTAGTTTTTTTAAATTTTGAGTAGCTTTTCAGTGCGGCTGCTATAAACCATTGATTTTTATATTCTCAAAAGTAAAAGTCTTATTTAGTTAACGCTGCTTCCTTCCTTGTTTGTTGAAAGTGTTTTTTCAATGTCCGGAAAAAAATCGACGGCAATAATTCCGCGACCTAATGATGTGATCATTTGGTCGATTTGGGCGGCTTTAGTTTAAAGACTCTTACTAAACTTGATTTGAAAAACGATGAGCGGCTTACTTTTAAATGTGTTTACTGAAGTTTTATATAAACTACGATTACCGATCTGTAAAAACACTGACCGCAGAAGAAAAAAACCATGAAAATCATTGTAGTATATTTTGTTTAAAAAGTCATTCCCGCACTTTTTCATAAGGGAGTGCGGTCCACCGCCAGTGCGGTCGACCGCCCCGTTTTCACAGATGGCCTGTCTGAGTATAATGAACGAAACAAAAGTTGCAATGGAATAGCATAACTGGTATATCACGTCGCTCACGTCTTTCTTTTTATTAGAGTCAAAGGCAGGTACACAGTACAGCCACTTTTTAATTTTACCAATTGCAATTTAACATTATCCAGATCGATTTTACAAAAGCATAACGTTTTTTCTTATAAAAAGAAGACAGTAGTGTGTGTATATTACCCTTTTCACAAGCGATGAGGAAGCGATAAGAGGATGCGATTGGAACGGATGCCATGCGATTACAGATTTTTTACGCTGTGCACATTAAAATAAATTACATCAACGAACAGGGCATAGCATGTTCTGTTCTGAAAATGAATAACTTCATCATACGTTAACATTTTATTTTATGGTTATGTGCTATATTATAAAAACAAAATCGGCGCCGCCGCGCCACGACCGCACTTGGAAAAATAAAATATAAATCCGAAATTAATTAGCGATGAAAGCGGGTTTTTGTAGAGAAGTTTTAGAAATAAAATAAACACACCACCGGATAGAGCTTGAGTTATAGATTAAGATAAAATAAATATTTGCCTAGTTTTTGATACCAGACGTGATAAAAATATCATTTAATGCGGACCCACACTGTCAAAAAATTTTTCCAAAAAATTTAAAATTTTTCCAAATATATGTTTGCGATACGTTCAAACATTCTTCAAGATGTATCACGGACCGTTGATAACAGTTTAAATACAGTTTGCGCCCTACCAATCGACATAATTTGAATTAATTTCGGATTTATATTTTATTTTTCAAGTGCGATCGTGGCGCGGCGGCGCCGATTTTGTTTTTATAATATAGCACATAACCGCAAAATAAAATGTTAACGTATGATGAAGTTATTCATCTTTATAACAGAACATGCTATGCCCTGTTCGTTGATGTAATTTATTTTAATGTGCACAGCGTAAAAAATGTAATCGCATCGCTTGTGAAAAGGGTATATAACTCGGTGGCTATGTGAATAAACAGGAAAAAAAACATTGCAGGTCGAATTTTTCTTTCTTTCTGAGTGTCTTATTCAATGAATAGTGAGTGTTTAGTTCCCTGTTTTTCACATGGTCACGGAGTTTTACATTACTGTCTTACCTTTATGAGAGAAGAAAAATATTATTTACCTTTTATTGTGCGAATTAAAACTGAAATTGAAGTGGCTTACGTCCAGTTTCGTTTTTATATGCGTTTTTCGACAAACTCAAAAATGCGTTTACAGTTTTAAACGGGAGCGGGCTGGGAGCGAGTCGGGCTGGGAGCGAGTTGGGCTGGGAGCGAGTCGGGCTGGGAGCGAGTCGGGCTGGGAGCGAGTTGGGCTGGGAGCGAGTCGGGCTGGGAGCGAGTTGGGCTGGGAGCGAGTCGGGCTGGGAGCGAGTTGGGCTGGGAGCGAGTCGGGCTGGGAGCGAGTTGGGCTGGGAGCGAGTCGGGCTGGGAGCGAGTTGGGCTGGGAGCGAGTCGGGCTGGGAGCGAGTTGGGCTGGGAGCGAGTTGGGCTGGGAGCGAGTTGGGCTGGGAGCGAGTTGGGCTGGGAGCGAGTCGGCCGGGAGCGAGTCGGCGGGAGCGAGTCGGGCCAT
>JASAMX010002551.1:0-14028 GCA_030248175.1 Microlaimidae sp. YZB2_3 | reverse complement strand
TTGCTCATACACATACACATACACACATACACATACACACACACACACACACACACACACACACACACACACACACACAACACATACATATATATATAATATACATATATACACACACACGCAGGCAGGTATGTATATGAAAAATTATACATATTATGTCTATTTATATAGTAGTATATATTTGTGAGTTTTTATTAGGGTATTTTTTTTTCAAATAACAATCAACCTGTAAACTGATAGGTAAATTTTACTTATCACGGAAAAATGTTACTTATTGTCTGTTCAAAAAACGACCGGGAGTAAGCGATAAAAATGTAATTTTTAAAACATTATACTCTTTAAAAAACGACCAAACCAATCAGCAACAATATCTATATTATTGTGCAAGCTGATGATTTTAGCTATTATTTGAAAGTAAAAGAAAGCAAGTTATTTATTACTAACATATGTGATCACCTAATCTTCCAATATGATGAAAAAACACTTGGTTGTCTCTAAAAAATCAAAAATTTATTATTACATACGTTAAAAACATATAACACCACATATTATGTATTAAAATAAAAAAATATGTCATTTCTTACTAGAAGTGAAATAATTTACCGATTTTTAAAGCTTTGCCATTTGAATGTCATGCACAAAAAAATGGCAAAAAACAACTGCCATTAATTACTGCAAGTGTCCCATAAATGGGCACCGCCCAGAACTAGGAGCATTTACAGTATTTGACGCGGAAACTAGATAATCACCACAGGGGGGATTCACAGCAAAACAAAGGGTATGATTTTTAAATATCTCACTGAATTACGTTTCAACATAATCTAATAATATTTTCTCAGCAAGATGCATCCTGTCGTCGAGGGAACGGTCTTCATCTAACTCCATTCAGAACGACTAAACTCAAGGCTCTCTTTTTTATGGGGAAGAAGAGTGGCTTTTTTTGGGGTGCATATTGCATAACCGGGTTTGAATGAAATTGCTAGCTACCCCTGATTATTTTGACTTATGTTATTAACTTTATAAGTTCAATTTCAAAGTTTTTTTTTCAGGAGAAAGTGTTTTAAATTTAAAAATTTAACAGCGGATGTAATCAAAAAAGCTTAAAACCGACATTCTAATTTTAAATACGAATTGTTTAGAGGCTTGCTAACAGGAATTGAAAATGTGTTTTTTAAGAAACATTACGCAATGAAAAAGACGGCTTATAGTGTCTTATATTTTTTGCTGCTTTAAAAGAAAAACCTCACTAAAATTCAATTTAATCCAAGGCAAAAGCTTACAACTAGAATTGTAACTTTTGTGAATTTTTAACTGGTTTACTCACCTATAAAATTGGGGAAACTATGGTTTTCTTCTTGCAAAATTGTATGCATCAATGGATTCTTGCTTATTTAAAAGGGCTCGGATTTTTTAATCGTCTAAACGGTTTTAGTTTAAAATTGTCCTGATGACAGGTACACTCGGCTTCTAAAAATGATATTAAGTATACGTTAAAATTTACTCGGTGGGTATTTAAATTCGTATTTTGGTTTGCTGTGTTGGCTGGTAGTGTTGGTTTTGCAAAAATTGACAGCCAGTTTTCAGTACAGTGCCCATTTACACGACACCTGCCCAATAAATGGCAGTTGTTTTGCCATTTTTTTTGTGCATGTTAATTAATGGCAGTGTTTAAAAAATGGCACAAACATTTTTTCTATTTCTAGGTTAGGGAGTGAACATATTTTTATCCTTAATATACATATATAGTAATATCACATTTTTGAGTAGACTAACTTAGAAATAACTAAACGCCACTTAGTAGCTCATAATTTTCCTAAGAAAAAAAAAATTCCTTGCTCCTTTGTTAAAATTAAAAAAGTATAATTCGTTTTAAACTAGAGCCGGAATTTTCCGTTTTTTTTACTCGATTTTCACGGCCGGTCAGCTAAATTAGAGAATGGTTGATGTCTAGGTGCGCTTGAAAAAGATGCGCCTAAGCACCAACACAGGTTGCACCAAATATGCGTCATTTTTTCCATAATTTTTGACCTAAACATTTTTTTGGGTGACCTCCGGAGAGCTAGGGTTGGGACAAAAAAAGGTAACCCGACAATTTTTAAAGGTTTTTTTGAAAGTATTGCTATCGTAAAATTTATCACATAATGACGACTTTTTATTTTAGGTTTGTGTAAAAACAACGGAATATTTAGCTTATAATAAGCCTTCAAAAAATGCGAATTTTTTTGTTAAAAAATAAATCCACGTGGCTGTGACGTATTTTGTAGGCAATGCACTGTTAGCAGATCTAAAATGACTAACAGTTGATATATATTTTACAGAGCATCGGGCTCATGTTGTAATAGAAACGAACATTTACATTACAGTGCTCTTTGATTGTGTAAAATGCGATGTAGCATGAAATCGCTATTGTTTAATTTTTGCCAAAACGTGCAACAAAAAGCTTTTGTAGCCTTCAAAAAAAGGCTCGTAGACGCCAGGCAAAATCGTCAAAAATTCGCATTTTTGACGGTTTATAGTAATTAATATTAGGTTTTTTTTCGTACGCAAAAATTAAAATAAAAAGTCGTCATTATGTGATAAATTTTACGATAGCAATACTTTCAAAAAAACCTTTAAAAATTGTTGGGGTACCTTTTTTTTGCCCCCCCTAGCTCTCCGGAGGTCACCCCAAAAAAATGTTTAGGTCAAAAATTATGGAAAAAATGACGCATATTTGGTGCAACCTGTGTTGGTGCTAGGCGCACTTTTAAGCGCACCCTCAAGAACATCAAGCATTCTTAACATTAACTGGGCCCCCATAATAAAAATCGGTAAAAAAAACGGAAAATTCGGCCTCATTCAAACCATTATAAAAATTGTGTTTAAATTTTAAAGGGAATTTTGGAAAATTATGAGCTACTAAGTGGCGTTTGTTATCTAGTAGTATCAAAAATATAATACTACTATATATATTATATTAAGGAAAAATATGTCACTCCCTACTAGAAATGAAAATATTTTGTGCCATTTTTTAAGCACTGCCATTAATTGACATGCACAAAAAAATGGCAAAACAACTGCCATTTATTGGGCAGGTGTCGTGTAAATGGGCACTGCCTTAAAACTAGCTGTATTTTTGCGAAACCAGACACTACCAGCCAACACAGCAAACCAAAATACGAATTTAAATACCCACCGAGTAATTTTTTAACGTATCTTAATATATTTTTAGAAGCCGAGTCACCTGTCATCAGGACGATTTTAAACTAAAACCGTTTAGACGATTAAAAAATCCGAGCCCTTTTTAAATAACAAGAGTTCGGCTCAATTTTGGAATGCATAAAACCGTAGTTACCCCAATTTTATAGTGAGGTAGAGCCGTTAAAAATTCACAAAAGTACAATTGTAGTTGTAAGCTTTTGCCTTCGATTAAATTGAATTTTAGTGAGGTTTTTCTTTTTAAAGCAGCAAAAAAATACAAGACACTATAAGCCGTCTTTTCATACATAATGTTTCTTAAAAAACACATTTTTAAATTCCTAGCAAGCCCTTAAAAATTCAGTATTTAAAATTAAATTCCGTTTTAAGCTTTTTTGATTACCGCTGTTAAATTTTAAATTTAAAACACTTTCCAATGAAAAAAACTTTTAAAATTAAACTTGTAAAGTTAATAACATAAGTCAAAATAATCAGGGTAGCTGCGGTTTTTCATCAAACCCGGTTATGCAGTATGCACCCCAAAAAAAGCCACTCTTCCCCATAAAAAAGAGAGCTTGGTTTAGTCATCTGAATGGAGTTAGGTGAAGACCGTCCTGACGACAGGTGAATCTGCTTCGAAAAATATATTAAGATATGTTGAAACATTAACTCGGTGGGTATTTAAAATCATACCCTTTGTTTTGCTGTGATTGCCTGGTTGTGTCTGGTTTCGCGTAAATACTGTAAATACTGCTAGTTTTTAGGCAGTGCCCATTTATAGGACACTTGCGTAATTAATGGCAGTTGTTTTGCCATTTTTTGTGCATGACATTCAATGGCAGAGCTCAAAAAATGGTACAAAATTGTTTCACTTCTAGTAGGGAGTGACATATTTTTCCTTAATATAATATATGGTATTATATATTTTTGGTAGTATGTAATAATAAAGTTTTGATTTTTTGACAACCAAGTGTTTTTTCATCATATTGGAGGTAGTGATAATGTCATAGATAAACATTGCTTTCTTTTAGTTTCAAATAATAGCTAAAAATCTAAGCTACACAATAATATAGATATTGTTCTGATTCGTTTGGTCGTTTTTGAGATATAATGTTTTAAAATTTACGTTTTGTCGCCTATCCCAGTCATTTTTGAACAGACAATAGTAACATTTTAGTAAATCCTAAGTAAAATTTATGTATACGTTTATTTTACAGGTTGATTGTTATTTGAAAAAAAAAATTGTAATGAACTCACAAATATTATCTCTATATGAATCGACGTAATATGTATGTGTTCGTGCGTGCCTGCCTGCGCGTGTGTGTGTGTGTGTGTACGTGTGTTGTGTGTGTGTGTGTGTGTGTGTGTGTGTGTGTGTGTGTGTGTGTGTGTGTGTGTGTGTGTGTGTGTGTGTGTGTGTGTGTGTGTGTGTGTGTGTGTGTGTGTGTGTGTGTGTGTGTGTGTGTGTGTGTGTGTGTGTGTGTGTGTGTGTGTGTGTGTGTATGTGTGTGTGTGTGTGTGTGTGTGTGTGTGTGTGTGTGTGTGTGTGTGTGTGTGTGTGTGTGTGTGTGTGTGTGTGTGTGTGTGTGTGTGTGTGTGTGTGTGTGTGTGTGTGTAAAGCAGTTTTTATTAAAACCATTTTTTTAAAAAAGAAAAATAATATTAGTTTACAAATAGTTTACAATTTTTGCGCCATTCAATTTTAGCGAAACACAGTCATTTATATATCTGGAAGAATTCCCACTGAAGTTGCTACCACAACTTGAAAACAAGACAGGACATAAATTTACTTCGTCAAAAAATCAAATCATTGTTTTAGATCTTGAATATGGAGCTAATTTTTCTGTACCAGGTAAATATAAAACTTTTTTAATAAAAAAAATGTTGCACTATGGACTTTGGAGCTGAAAGTAAAAAAAATAACAAATACACAGTTTACACGAAAAGTTTTTCCTTTTTTGGCCGAGTTTATTATAGCTAAACTTAACAGGTATTTTGAATAGAGACCT
Organism: Microlaimidae sp. YZB2_3; assembly: GCA_030248175.1. Lineage (NCBI taxonomy): Eukaryota > Metazoa > Nematoda > Chromadorea > Desmodorida > Microlaimidae > Microlaimidae sp. YZB2_3. The sequence continues at coordinate 8,842 of JASAMX010002551.1, read as the reverse complement.
GGATTACTTGGGATAATTTCTAATGTGTTTTAAGGTGTATTATTTAAAGTACAATTTTTATGAAATTGTTTTTAAAGGCAAGGATCATTTTCATTCCGGTAGAGCAACTGGAAGCGCAGCTCAAGCCGAACTCAGCAATTTCCTTCACCCAGTTGTTTATTTTTACCGTGAGTTACCGACTGGTATGTGCTGCAGTTTTTTTTTGTTAATTTTTCTTTACAATCTTATTTTATGTTGTAATAGAGATATAGAGATAAAGAGATATAGAGATAAAGAGAGAGGGAGATATAGAGATAAAGAAAAAGAGAGAGAGAGAGAGAGAGAGAGAGAGAGAGAGAGAGAGAGAGAGAGAGAGAGAGAGAGAGAGAGAGAGAGAGAGAGAGAGAGAGAGAGAGAGAGAGAGAGAGAGAGAGAGAGAGAGAGAGAGAGAGAGAGAGAGAGAGAGAGAGAGAGAGAGAGAGAGAGAGAGAGAGAGAGAGAGAGAGAAAAAACAAGAAAACAAAAATTATATAACCACAATAATTATTTATTTTAGAATTTTTAGATGAAGACTTTAAGCATAAAGGAAAGTTTGAAACTCTACCCCGACCAGACGGTATACACCACGTGGTTGAAGATTTGACGACCCGGTTTGATGGCCCTAAGACCCATATTCTTCCACTACGACGGTTTTTGGAATATTTTCTAGAAACGGATTTGCGTGCTTTTGAGCCCGCAACTTGCATGTATTTTGTGCTCACCACACATGCAGAGCCATCTCAAGATCTACCTTCAGCTTGCGGATTTCAAATTTTACAATATCGGGAAACTCCTTTCAGTTTTTACAGAGATGTGTAAACCAATTACATATCTATAGAAAAACTACACTTAGGTTAAGTGACTACAATTGCAATATTAAATTGAATTTTAGAAACAAATCATTTAAAAAAATTTACAAAAACTATATTTATTATTAATTATTTAAGTTTTTGATTTAATCATTTTGCAGTATAAAAAAAGACTTTTGATAAAAATTCTGCAAAAAAATAAAGCAAAAAAGCACTTGAAGCAAAACGGAAGCAAAAGAAGCTTTTGCGTAAGTAAAATGTTTTTTTTTTGGTTATAATTAAACGTAGACTTTTTTATTTGTATTTTTTACTTTCTCCTTTTTTAATTTTTACCTTATTTTTTAGTTTTCTAAAATATATTTATACTTTACAAAGGATAGTCAATTGATAGTAAAAACTGATGACTACAATTGGTTAAAGTTTTCCAGGTTTTTCTTCATTCATTTATTTGTAAAAGCTATCAGCCACCCTGCCACCCTTATTTTACTCTCAATAGACTTTGTTTACTCAATATACATTTTTTGAACATATTTTATTTAGATTTTAAAATTTATATTGCTTGTTGTTTATTCAATTACAACTTGAATAATAAAAATAAATTATAAAAAAAACTTAAATGTAATTAGCGTCCAAGCATTAATTAAAAAACAAAAGTTCTTTGCATTAACCTCTTTAAAGCTTTTTTTAAACTTTAACATGTTTCTAACAAAACTAAATTTTAATAATACTTTAAAAGTACAAAATTTATTTAATTTCAGTCCATGAATAATCAATTTCTAATTTTAAATAATCGCCAAGGAGTCCTTTTTTTCTTTTTTGGAATGGCTCAAAATTATCAAAATTAAAAAAAATGGTCTTAAATTGTAAATTATGTGCTGTTTGTTTAATTTTTAATTTGTATTTATTGTGTTAAATTCTGCTTATAATGACAGAGAATATCGAATAAATTTTTGTTTAGTGCGTTATTTTCAAAATGGTGAACTAAAAAATCAATTTAAAAAAATAAAATGAATTTTACAAAACCAAACGCAAATTTAAAAACGGTCAACATTTAAAATTAATGATAACTATAATATATTAATTATAATTTTATATAAATTAAATTAATATAATTACAAATTATATTATAAAAAATTTCAGCTTACGCGATTTAGCGCTTTCTGGGATCTTGTGAGTTTAGTATTAATCAAATACTCAAAAAATTAAATTTTTCACAATTGCCTCTATTTTTGTATATGGTAACACGAATCTTACAATTAAAGACTGATATTAACATTTTCAAACAATCTTTTTAGTTATTTAGTGGGTTTTCAGAAACTACATATCTTGCAAGTTTTTAAATTAGTGGCTAAAAAAAAGGGGATTTTGCTGATTTTTTTAGTTAGAAAATAAGAAAAAACCATTCTTTAAAAAAAGGAACAAAATGCTTACCAGAATTTTTTTAAATGGGATGATGGTAACAAAAGCCTTGTTATTTAGATATTATTTCACGCCTAATAATTAACAAAAACGCAAATTATTAAAACTTGGTTTTAAAGATTTTAGTATAATTATGAAATTAAATCATGTGCAAATTAAAGCAATTAATTTTTGCGACCCAAAAAAGCTGGCTATGACTACAGCTAAAAAACAATAAAAATTGAAAGTTAATAAATTTATTGTTGTTGGTATATTACTTATTATTTCTAATCTGCAAAACCAAATTTTAATAATTCGTATTTTTATAATTTTTTTGACATAAAAAGTATTTCCTCACAAGAAAGCTTTTATAACAACCATCAAATTTAAAAAAAAATCTTGGTAAAAAATTATTTTATTCAAAAAAATATGTTTAACCTAAAAAAACAAAAAAAAAATCCTGCCTTAAAAAAGTTTATTTATTTCGCAATAAACAGGATACAGAAGGCCGATATAATTTGGCGCTTGCTGCGCATATACTATAATCTATACAAAAATGATGCGGACTGGCGACAAAACTCGAAGTTTTAAATGTTATATATCCATAACGGAGGTTAGAATATGTGCGGGACATATATTTGCATAGCTTAGACTCATGACTATCTTTTAAAAAGGTTATCAAAAAATGTTTTTCGGTGACGTCATCACTACAGCCGATGCGGTGAAAAAAACCTGGTCCCAAAAAAACAAAACTTTTTATTTGTACGAGATAAGAAACGCCGCTTGGTATATTGTAAAACATACTTTTTTGAGTTTTTTCTGAAAGTTTAAGCGAAATCGGCTTGTTAATTTTTTTTTATAATGCGTTGAATGCGCGCGGTTTTCGCGATTTTTCGCGAATTTTAGCCATGCTAATACAGTCTCCAAATTATTTATTTTGTTTTGCTTCCTGCTCAAAGTGTGTACGATATTGATCATATTGTTATATATTGTAGTCCGCCAATTTTTATTCCTTACTTTTGACCTAAAAAATTTTTTTTGGGGAGTTCACCCCCGGGGGCTAGGGGAGGCCAAACACGAATGCCAAAAATTTTTTTCAAAATTTTTTTTCAAAACCATCAAAAATATAAAATTTATAACACATGACGAATTTTGATATATTGTTTGTGTAAAAAAACCTAATATTAAGATTACAATAAGCTGTCAAAAATGACGAATTTGAAATTTGGAAGGATTCCAAGCCCGTATGCTGGCAGCAGCAAACCTTAAAATTAAAAATTTTTCCAAAAAAAATAAGCCCTAAAAGTTTATTTTTTTCGAATTTCCAGGTTATTTTGTTAGAAAAACATATTTTCAAAGTTAAAGTCCTACTACAAAATTACCAAATATCGCAGCTAAAAAATGCTCTTTTTTAAGTGTTTCCTTACTTGCAAACATGTTTCCTTGTTTTTCAACAGAAAAACATATTTCCAATAACTACGTCTCTCTTTTTAAAGTAATTCTATTTTTCGTGTAAAAACGTTTGAATCCGCGATTTGGTTTGAATTGCGTCATTTTAATTGCAGAAGAGACAATAAAAATTATCAATTATGACGCAATAACAAAAATTTGCATGACGTAAGGAAGTATTTTGGAATTTTAATGAAAATTTATGTTGCGTGTTTAAATCAAAATAAATTTAAAAAATTTAAAACTAACCTTTATTATTCTTGTAAAATTTTTTAATTGAAAGGTTTGCTGCTGCCAGCATAGGGGCTTGAAATTCTTCCAAACTTCAAATTCGTCAGTTTTGACAGCTTATTGTAAGCTTAATATAAGGTTTTTTTACACAAACGATATACAAAATTCGTCATATGTGATAAATTTTACATTTTTGATGATTTTTAAAAAAAATTTTGAAAAAAACTTTCGACATTCGTGTTTGGACCCCTTAGCCCCCGGGGGTCAACAGCATACCAAGTGGCGTTTGTTATCTCGTACTAATAAAAAAGTTTTGTTTTTTTGGGACCAGGTTTTTTTTCCGCATCGGCTGTAGTGATGACGTCATCGAAAAACATTTTTTCCTAATCTTTTCAAAAGATAGCAGAGTTTAAGCTTTGTTCCCATATATGTCCCGCACATATTCTAACCTCCGTTATGGATATATAACATTTCAAAGTTCGAGTTTTGTCGCCACTCCGCATAATTTTTGTATGGACTATAATACTACATGACAATACAATCAAACGAAATTATTATTACAGTATAGCGTGTCTCGGTCTGGATATTATCTCAGAACCATTTGTGCACAAGACCTATTACAAGACACAAGCACAAGAATTATTATTCTACTGCTGCGCCACAAATTCGGTTTTGACTCGCATGAAAATTTACCAATATTTTGTATACGTGGTTATTTTCTGATAAAATTTCTAATTTTTTTACTGTAAACAATTTCTTTTAGGGAACTAATGAACCCACTTTACAATTTAGGCTTGTGCATAATAGTGATATTTCCTGAAATTCCCAGCTCCGGAGCTCAGGAGTTCATCCTATTTTGGTGCTAATTTCATATATAATTAAAAACTAAATGAAATATTAAATTAAATTATTTTTATTATTTCATGAAAAATAAATTAAATTTATTTATAAAAATAAATTATTTTATGAAAAAAATTTTTAACTAAATTTTTCAAAACTTATTAAAAACCAAAAATCCTGAATATGCAAACAAAATAAATTGTAAAAGAACATATTTTAAGATTAAATACGCTAAAAATTGCTCATTTAACTGACGAAGCTTCCGAGCTCCCTCCGCTTTAATTGGCCAGAAATCTGGAGCAAAATAATAGCAAAAATATATAATAATATATATTATATTAAGGAAAAATATGACACTCAGTCTCAGAAGCGAAACTATTTGGTGCCATTTTTTGAGCACTGCCATTAAGTGTTGTGCGCATAAAATGGCAAAGCAACTGTTCTTATTGAGGCATGTGTCGTGTAAATGGGCACTGCTAAAAATGTAGCAGTGTTTTTGCGCAAATCCTAGCATGCTAACTCGAACGCACTGCATTTTGAAGTACACTGCACTTTTTTGGCAATCTTGTGCGCATATATGCGCATATACTGCACATAAAATAGCACAACCGCGGGAAACAAAAAAAATAAACCGACTAAAAAACCACTACTTAGTTTGCACACTGTACACAAAATACAAACTTTTAATATAGACATACAAAAATAAAATCTAATGCAATACACAAAAAAGATCTATTTATGTATTGCATTGTATTTTATTTTTGTATGTCTATACTAAAAGTTTGTATTTTGTGTACAGTGTGCAAACTAAGTAGTGGTTTTTTAGTCGGTTTATTTTTTTTGTTTCCCGCGGTTGTGCTATTTTATGTGCAGTATATGCGCATATATGCGCACAAGATTGCCAAAAAAGTGCAGTGTACTTTAAAATGCAGTGCGTTCGAGTTAGCATGCTAGGACATGCGCAAAAACACTGCTACATTTTTAGCAGTGCCCCTTTACACGACACATGCCTCAATAAGAACAGTTGCTTTGCCATTTTATGCGCACAACACTTAATGGCAGTGCTCAAAAAATGGCACCAAATAGTTTCGGTTCTGAGACTGAGTGTCATATTTTTCCTTAATATATTATAAAGTATTATATATTTTTGATAATAGAGGATAGAAACATCGCTAGTGCACAGGCAGAAAAACTTATATTTTTTAATGAAACAAGTTTCTTTTTTAAACAAAACAATAACAAAGGTTTCAAAATGATTCATAAGTCTTCTCGATTTTCAAAACCTACATTACAGTTTTATTTAATTCTCTTCTTTTTTATTATAATATGATATATTTGAACATATTTCAAACTACCGTCATGATTATAAAATTAATAATAAAAAAATTGCCACGAAGTGCAATTTATCCGTCTTCTGTCTGTGTAATTCGGTCAATAGTGATATTGATTACTCCTGGAAAAAATAGGTGGAAACTATTGCAGTTTTAAATTGAAACTGTTATTTTCATTTACACTAATATTTTTTATGATAAAATTTATTTTTAAAGAAAATGGTTGAATATTTATGAAATCAAAGTTTTGTAAAATTGGGAAAAATGTTGCTGTTTTTTTAATCTTTATTATTTAAAAGCTAATTTATAAGTTTACTATAAAAAAATTTACAATAAACTAATTAATACGTGCCAAAAATAATCGCAGAATTGTTTTTCAAAATTTAAACTAAATCAATATAATTGATTAATAAAAGCACTGCTACATCAATTAAAAAAACCTTGCAATACTCGCACTTAGTTTCAATACACTACTGTTTTGGCGGCGATTTAAATTTTTTTTGGTAATTGTGATATTTGTATGAACAAAAATTTAATAGAAGAGTTTTTGTTTTCATCATTGTATTACTTTTCAAAAGAACGACTGTTATCAAAAATAAATCGAATTAGTTAATTGTGCATGAAATTTCATAAAAAATTACATAGCAAAAATAGTTTAGACAGCCAAAAGTTTATGCAATTTAAATTTCATTCAATTCCAACCAGGAATAAAAGAATCTGTAACCCAACGGTGCTAAGAGATGAAGGGCCCGGTAATAATGCGTAGATAAAAAGAAGTAGATAAGGACCGGCGTATTAAGAACTGGAATCATATAAGCAAAAACTTAAAACAAAATAAGCACAGTTTTCACGAAAATATATGTAGCTCAAAAAATAAATTAAAATGAAAAATGCAAATATATATTCAAACAAATAGTTTTATTTTATAAACATTTAGTCCTATGAATTTTTCGTTCTTATATAATTAAATTATAATTAATATTATAATAAATACGTTGAAACAAAACAAGAAACTATGATCTTCTGTAAAGTGTGTCTGTCGTTGATTGAATGTTTCTTTATATAAAAACGAACGGTTATGTTTAATTAATTTATTCACCGTAAACATTTTTTTAACCAAAACAAAATGAACAGACCAGTTGAACAGTCGAAACAGAACTTAAGGATTTTCTACACATTGTTATCATAAAAAATCATTTCGCTAAAAAACGGTAATTATTAGAGGTGTACAGCTCATATAAAAATAAAAATAGTTTAACTGGTAAAAAGTGGTTATTGCAAAAATTAAGGTTGTTAAGTAGTTAACTACGTAATTATCACATCACTACTTTGGAATACAATGCTGTTAACACGGTAGGGGTTTTCAGAGCTACAAGCAGGAAAGTTGGAGTCATAGAAAATTTTTGGGAACTTGGAGTCATGAGTAGTGAGATCTTGGAGCCTTTAAGAAAAAAATGGTTTGGGGTTAGATTTAGGTTTCACTTAGGCTTAGGTAAACGTTTTAGCGATTTTTTTCGGCTCCAAATTCCCAAACTACGGCTTCAAGTTCTTTAGTTTTGGCTCCAAGTTCCAGCTCCACATTCCCAAGGCTCTATCGACCCTAGTAGTTACCTACGTAGTTATCACATCACTACTGTGGGATATAATGCTGTTAAATTTGCTAGTCACCAATTTTACACCTATTTTTTTGTGCGTTTTGTGTTTTCAGTAAACAATTTTGCTTGTTCGATTTGACTGGAAAATTACAAGATGCAGTCGTCAAGCAACCTGAATTGAATATTGAATGAAATATTTATTACCAAAGCAATTAAAACTATAATGAAAAAACTGTTTATAAGAACAATTAAATTTGCAGACTTCGTAAAATTGCATGGAAACTATTTAGGTATAGGTTGTTTACATGCTCAAAAATTCTTAATACCAATTGGTACTCATATATGCTTAATTGTGCCTACTAAGCTCAAGCTCGAGCTCACAATTATCCCAAACTAAATCGCTTAATTGTGAAATTGACTCTAAAATATAGAATTTAAAAAAATAATATATTATACAAAAAATGTGAACCTCGTGAATAAAAAGCTTCACCAGAAATATCCCAAAAGCTATTCTAAAATTATGCCAAATGGCGTAATTCTAGAATAAAACTACCATTATAATTGTCGCTAATTTTTAAATTATGCTGTTTTCTATTTTAATTATGACCACGTTATCATGGAGTATCTGCCACTAAAAAAAGGCATAACTTAATTTATCTAAAATCACTTGAATATTGTACGTTTATTTCAATTAGACGGAATTGGGGAAAAATAATTGACATTACTTAAAAAAGAGTCTAATCATCTTGAAAAAAATGTCATAGTAATCTAAGCTGAAAGCGTGGTTTTTGCTTGTATCGGATAATATTTTCGCCCCCATGACAAAACCACCGGCCCGCGAATTCCTCCTAAACACTTGCCATGATATTTTCGTCCCTATCATTATATTTCATAAGGTGGGGCGAATCCTTTGTGGCTAATCGTCTATGAAGAGTTCACCCACTGTCGACAAGGGGAAACAAATAATATATGTATATATATATTTACGCAGTGGAAATTAAAGGATTGTCCATAATAAATGTCCAGAGGTCGTGTGGAGTTTTCCCTGGATATAAAATCAATGAATTAAGCAATTAATATAAGTATTTTTCGACGGGGCTGGCTTCCCGTTTAATCCAAAAGCAGTTGAATATGTTTATAATAATTATTTATTTCAAATAAACAACATTGA
>JASAMX010002550.1:0-11740 GCA_030248175.1 Microlaimidae sp. YZB2_3 | reverse complement strand
TGTATGTGGTTACGGTACGTAAAAATGTGAAGTTTGGCATTTCCTTTCCAGTGTAAATTACATGCGGGTTCGGTATTGTAAAAAACGCGCGCTATATTTAACGTTATATTTAAATTGATTTCGTTATCATTTAAATTAAATTAAATTTCTAGACGCCCAGCCGGCGCAAAGTGAAATTGCTAAGGGGCTGCTCGCCTGTCTTTAAATTTTATTGTTGATAAACAAGCCGGTGTGCCTGCTGCGGTGATAAGAAGCCGGTGATAAGAGAACCCCAAGCTTCCCCCCGACTTCAACTTGTTGCTCTCCGCGGCTGTAATCTCCTACCCCTTTCGACGATAAATTATCATCAGATTAGCAGCGCAAAAACACAGTTACGGGTGGCGTCCGTGGCCGGAATTTACAACCCCCGAGACTGAAAATATAGCCGGGATTCGCAGGCGCGGGACTGAAAATCGACGAAGGGAGTTTCGGCTTTTCTTAGGGCCGCCAGCAGCCACTCTTTAAGTCCACTAGTACCTACTTATTCATTCATCCGACAGCACATTCCGATAACAACAAAAACAACAGTCAGTCGGCCGGCATCAACAAGTTGGCAGCAGAACAGTTGTTTTTATTCCATTTTTCCGGACGCAAAAATCGTAGGGGAGATTTTATTTGCGCCTAAAAATCTGACTTTTATATATTGCATTCGAGACGGAAGAAGACCGATTTTTGTGTGCGACTGAAAATCGGATAAAACCGTTTAAATCGAGGGTTTTCTCGATCAATTAACAGCCGATCGCGGTATATTTTTGAATGAATATAAAGAGAAAAGTGGAAATCAGGCAGCGAGGAAGGCCCGTTTGTGGTTTGTGAAGAGTTGAAGGTTTCCATTCGGCGCGAATAAGTAACCGGTTGATTTCTATTCGGTGTCCGGTTGCGGATCGGTTTTGCCAATTGCTAGCGGCTCATTCGAATTGGATTCGAAAACTTTTTTTTCGAAATGGGATCCCTAAGACCTATCTTAGTACAAAGATGTGAGATTTACATATATTTTTTTACGTTTCATATTTGACCAAAAAGCTAGAACTAATCTTTTAATCATTTCTAAAATTTAACGCAATCATAATTTAACGCTATTTTGCGGGGTTTTTTCTCGTTTTTTTTAGACAAAATTTAAAATAAAAATTTATACTGCCTATGCCTAGAAGTTTCATGCTTCTGCTGCCTGAAAAATACTTACATTAAAGCGTTCTTAGACTTAACTAACAAATATTTATTATTATTAACTATATGGGCTGGGCACTCATTCTACGGCCAAAATCGAAAAGGCTCTACTAAAGGTTTTTTAAAGGGTTTAAACCCACAAACTTCTGTGACCAGAGCATGATTTTATTTTTTAAACCTCTGGTCGGGTGTTTTTTTCTATTATGTCCATAGGTCACCGAAGGGGGGGGGTAGGGGGGGGGGTCACCCCCCCCCCCCTACGGCCTCTAAGTTCTACCCCCCTAAGGCCCATTTTTGACCCCCTCCCCCCCCAATCGACCCCTTGAACCCCTAACCCCCCCCCCCTAAGGCCCATTTTTCACCACCCCCCCCCCCCCCACCAGACAATCCCAAAAAATGCTTAAAAAATGGTCAAATTTCGTCAAAAAATTGTCAATTTTGGTCAGAAAAAAACACCCCGGGGTGTGACCACCCCCCCCCTGCTTTTTTTAAAAAAAAACACCCCGGGGTGTGACCCCCCCTGGAGGTCAAAAACCTCCACACCCCGGGGTGTGGACCCCCCCTGAGCCGTCGAAGGTCGGTGACCTATGATTATGTCTAACCATGATTACGATCTGGATTTAATCAAATCATCGTATCCGTTCCGTATATGTATATAAACGTTTATCTTTGTATATTTATTTTATAAAATTATCCTCTCTAAAGTTTAATTGAAATAACGTGTGTTATTTTAGAAAAAGCTAGTATATATTTTATCTAATATTACTAGAAAATTATGTGCAATGTGTGTTTTTATATTGCCAGCTGTATTCAAGTTAAAAATACAACAAAATCCATTAATACAACAAGTTGATATATACAGGCGTAGCCACGACAGGCTTTTCCAACTTTACTTTACTAATTATTAACGTAAGTAATAATCAAACTTATGTAATATAATCGTACTCAAACAATTTTTGTTAAATTTAGCTGTAAGAAATTATTAAATATTAAAGACATGTCAAATTAAGTCGACAAGTTTTTTTAAAATATTTTGTTGTATTAAAAAAATTAAACAGCACACACTTTATTTAAATATATCAAACGAACTTAGAATATAAATATTGATTGGTTTTTTTATTAATTTTTTTTTTTTTGGGGGGGGGGGCGGTAAAGGTATTAAGTTTTCTCTCTAAGTCGTATTTTCTTTTAAGATTTTTTACTGTGAATTGTTTTTTTTAACTGCCTACGAATGGCGCGGTGAATGACATGCAAAAGTCGAGAGGATTTAAAAACCGCTTTTTGCGCAAATTTTCAAGAATTCTGGGAAAAAGCTGCTGTCGTCAGTTTTATGCCCGCGGTTTTAAACATTATGAGGGATTTGTGTAAATAGACTTTAAAAAAAATGGCTGGGCTGTTGTCTTCTCGGCCGGGGTAGAACGAAATACAATCTGGTTAGTTTTATTCGACTGTGACTTTTTTAAAATAAAAAAATAGTATTAATTCATCTTCGCTACAGCAAAATGAGCCACAGTCATTTTTAAGATACACGGTTTTGACTCCTTTTATAGTTAATAGAGTACTGTTTGTAATCTAAAATAAGTCTCAGTCGCATATATTTTATACGAATCGTGGCTTATTTTGCCAGTCATAGCCATGTGAGGATTTCTTCAAGATGGCCGCTGAGTACATTATGAGGACGAGAAGTTAATACGCTTTGGAATTTTTTAAACCCGCAAAAACTATTTTGCGAGTAAAGTTAGGAGAAGTTTAGGTTAATTTTCATAAAAAAAATAAATTAATTTTATACAGAAGCTGGGTATTATTTTCGAGTATATACTTGCTATTTTTTATACATGCATTTTAACTGAGTATTCATTTACTCGAGTTGAAAAAAACATGAATTTTTTTCCTTATGAGGATTTAAGGGCAATTAAGCTCGGTTCATACTTCGCCCAAAGTGTCCGAAGAACAAAATTGAAAGTTCGATTTTAAGTAATTTAAAGATTTTTTTTTAAATTTCAAAAATCGCTCTTAGATAAGGTACACCCGAAATCATAGGTGAGAACGGTCCGGGAAGCTAGGGGGGTGGGTGGTTGCCCGGGGTAAATCGAATTTTGAATTCTAGGAGAGGGGTCCCAGGGGAGGTCCGGACCCCCCCCCCCCCCCTCATAGATAAGAACGGTCGGTGAAGCTAGGGGGGTGGTTATCCGGGGTAAATAGAATTTTGAATTCTAGGAGGGGAGTCCCAGGGGGGTTCGGACCCTCCCTAGCTTTTTAGGGAGGTCGACCTGGGGTGAAAAATTTTGAAATCTAGAGGGGGGTCAGGTGGGGTACGGTGGATAGGTGGGCAGCCTCTCGGATTTTGGGGGGGGGGTCAAATTTTAGGGGGGGGTGTCCAGTAAGACCCAAATTTTAAGGGGGGGGTGTATCCAATATTTCCGCGCTGCCTTAAAATGAGCTTAAAACGCGTAAAAAAACGTAAAACAAGCTTATAAATGCTTTAAAACTGTGTAAAATTAAAATAAGATCTTATTGCAACTTATAAATTTTATTTTTTTAATACTTTTAATAAAAATGTGCAGTGGAGCAGTCAGGATTTCATTTCGGGGGCGTCAGTCTGGGGGAGGGCAGAAAAAGTGTTGTCAAAGCAGCGCGAAGCGCTGCCGCCTGCGCCGCGTAGCGGCGTCAGCCGACGCGAAGCGTCGGCTGGGGGGTGTCCCCCCAGCCGCCGGAGGCGAAAATTTTTTAAAATATATACTAAAAACGGCTTAAAAATCGTCTCCTGGTGATCGCGTGAACATACCTTTTACTTTTGTTTTTTTACCTAATTTCTACATAATTTTCTGTGATCTTAAAAATTCAGTCAGGGGGAACAATGCCCCCCGGAGGAGAAAATTTATAATTTGAGGCGCTAAAATACACTAGAAATTTTAATTCCAAATGATAGTAATTACAAAATTTAAGGTTTTTTATAGCTATACTATACATTTATAACATGTGTTTAAAACGTTAAAAAAAGATAATAGTGCTTTATAGTAGTTTTATTAAACATGTATGCCTTAACTACTGAATGGGATAATCGATTTGAAATTGAAAAACTAAGATAAATTGCTAATTTAAACTGCCCGCGTAGCAGGGAAATTTAAACTGCCCGCGTAGCAGGGGAATTTAAAGGTAATAAACGAGAAAATAAGGTAATAAACACTCCGCGCGAAGCGCGGAAAAATTTTTTAGTCCTTTTATAACACTTAAAAATTTTTCTTTGGGAGGCGAATTCGGGGGGGGGGGTGTCCCCGACTACCCCAAATTTAAGGGGGGGGGTGTCAGAAAAATCCGAAATTTTGGGGGGTATAACCCCTCCCAACCCCCCCCCCCCCAACCCCCCCCCCCCCCCTGCCCACCTATGGTACGGTGTCCAAGGCAAAACAGTTTTAAACCATAATAACTTTAATAATTGTTCTTTTTATAGGATAATACTACATTTTATTGAATAAAAAGGGTAAAAATTCTGGTGTAAAAAGGGTGTATGTGTTAAAAAATCACGTTTTTGGAAGAAAGTTTAGTATAAAAAGTACCTAAAATTTTCCTGAAGGGGAGGGGGGGTCAGATTTCAAATTCTAGAGGGAGTCAGGGGTAAAAAATTCGGAAATTCGGTTGGAGGGAAGTGCCGCCTGGGTTTTCGTCTGGGGGCTGGGGGATCCCAAAATTTCGAGGCTAGGGTGGGATCCCCTCTTTCTCACCTTATGCCCGAAATCATACTTTTATTTTTTGTCTTTTGGACAGTTCGGAAGAAGTATATCGTCGTTACTACGGTAAAATAAGCCACCACTGCCATTACAAAATACACGTGACTGTGACTCATTCTGTTGTTAATAGGGTACTGATTTAAAATTAAAATAAATCACAGTCACATATATTTTATAGGAACTGTGGCTCATTTTACCGTAGTAAGTAACGACGATATATCCTAGACTTTAATAGATCGAAAATTATTCTCATGGGACCGTTCTCACCGCTTTTCAAACCACTTTAAATTTATGAAAATTTAAAAAAAAATTAGGGGTGGGGGAGGAAGAAGCGCTAGATTTTTTTCTAGGAGGAAGGCATACATGAGCATGGACCGGCAAGCTAGGGGAAGGGGGTGGGTGGATACCCCGCGTAAATGAAACTTTCAAAGCTAGTAAGGGAGTCCAGGTCCCAGGGGTGGTTTGTCACCCCCCTAGGCTTTTCAGGGAGGGCGACCCGGGGTAGGCCAGTTTGAAATCTAAAGGGGGGGTCAGGAGCATAGGTGGCCAGGGGGTTTTATTCCCCAAAAATACCAACTATAGCCGACACTTCCCTTCCCTTAAAATTTGGGGGTACCGCGGACACCCCCCCCCCTCCTAAAATTTGGGGGTCCCAGTACTAAGAACGCTAAAAATGGGGTATTTGAGGTATACCCAAAAAATTGGGACACCCCCCCCCTCCAAATTTCGGGAGTCGAGTATCCCCTCTCCCAAAAAAAAATCCTGAAGGCTGAACACATATGGTCAGGAGGGGTCCGGTTTCCAAACAAAGTTACTGTTTTTCACTACAAAAACGTGTTTGTGACAGTAAATTTTAACTTAGATTTATACCTAAAATTTGGTTCGGAAGGGGGTGGATTAAAAATTCCAGAGGGGGGCAGGGTCAGGGTGTCAAAAAAACTAGGCGGAGGGGGCCCTAAATTTTTTTCTAGGGGGGAAGTCCGAAATTTCGAGGCTAGGGGGGTGGACCCCACCCTCCCCCCATGCTCATGTCTCATTGACACTGGGAAAAAATTTCAGTTGAGCGTATTTCGCTAACGTTATGTTACGACGGCTGGTATATACAAAAGTTTTATTAATGTATGTGTAGAATTTAATGGTACTTATACATTGATATAATTTTATACTTTAGGGGTTAGTAAGGCATTAGTTACAAACAAACGAGGTGTAACGTCCAGAAATATGAGGCTGAATAAGTTGAGAATCTGCTATAAGTGTTTTTGCTAAAAACACTTTCAGCTGTAATCTTTGATAAAAACTTCGCTACCCTATATTTTAGGAGTTAGTAAGGCATTAATAACAAACAATCAAACAAGATGTAACGCCCAGAATATAAGGCCGAATAAATTAATAATTTGCTATTAGTCCGATATTTTTTGATATTTTGTTAAAAAAAGCTACAAAATGATTTTTTTTGTTTTTTTAACCAAACTTTTTGATTTATAGTTTTTAAACGTGACAAAAACTTTGTGCTGTTTGTATTAGCAAAGACTAAATTCCAAACTACGTACAACCATAAATTCAAAATCAAGTTTTTTTTCTGATTTTCAGCTTACCTTTTTGTGTTGTTGCTAAATCTTGAAATTTTACGTATTTACCTAAATATTCAAAAAAATTAGATTTTAAATTTAAAGGTGCGGTGCGGAGTCAAACTTTTTGTTTTCGATTTTGATAATTTTTTGTGAAAACCTTACCCCTGCCCCCAATAGCCCACAAAAATTTTTTAAACAAAATATCTCCAGTGGTTCAGGATTTACAAAAAATACCCCCCAAAAATGGCGTTTTTCGACAATTCTTTACGTGGAATATTACTCGTTGGGTATAACGATTTTTGTTACAAATTATGCATTCAAAGAAAGCGGCTACTTTCTACTTTAATTTGATACCTAGATTGTTAAGAATGGTTCAGTATTTTTCGAGATATTGCGTTTCTCGTACTAAAAACACTCTATTTTTTTCGCTAAAAACACGATAGGTGAAGGAAAGGAAGGTTGGGGTTACAAACTTCACAAAACTTCACAAACTTCGCTAAAGGTTACAAACTTCACAAAATCACTGCCATCGTTTGGTGTTTTTAACGAAAAAATCGCGGGTTTTTTGTACGGGAAAAGCAATATTTCGACAAATACTGCACGTCTTAACAATCAAGGTATCAAATTAGAGTAGAAAGTAACCGCTTTCTTTAAATGCATAAATTGTAACGTAAATCGTAATACCCATTGAGTAATTTGTCACGTACGGAATTGTCGCAAAATGCCATTTTTGGGGGGTCATAACTCCTGAACCACTTGAGATATTGTGTTAAAACATGTTTGTGGGCTTTGGGGGCATGGGTAAAGTTTTCACAAAAAATATCAAATTGAAGACAAAAAGTTTGACTCCGCACCGCACCTTTAAGGAGTTTTTTTGTTTTTTTATTTTTTTAACTTTTATACTTAAAAAAACTTTATTAAACTTAAAACAGGAAGCGACTTTTGCATAAAAACATTGCATAAAAACTGTACTTATTTAAAATAAACACACTTTTTTTCTATATTTTTTTGTAAAAAAACATTTAGGTTTTCCTTTTTGAGGTTGTAATAATGTTCATTTTTTTTTTCAAACAATTTTTCAAATAATGCAATAAACAACAATAAATTACGATTATTTTGTAAAAATAACCAAATTTGCAAAAATTTAAATAAACAAAAAAATTGATTGGCAATATAAAAGATCTTTTTTTTTGTTTATTTTGAATAAAGTTTGAGTCATTGAAAATAATTAGAAATTGATTGACTTATTGGACTTAATTTAAAAATATAAATTGTTTATTTGAGAACTGAAATTAATTGTTTTAAAGTATTATCAGAAATTTAGTGCCATTTCGAACATGCTTCGAACAAGTTATTTCAAAAAAAATGTTTAGTTGGTTTCTGTAAAAAGCCTTTGTTGTTGTTTTTTTTGAACTTGACACGCTCTGATGGAATGCGAATTTAATAATAATTGTGCCTAACTTTCAATTTTATCGTGTGATTTAATTCACAAAACAAATTCTTGTAGGGCATCGAAAATATTTTCCAAATCAAGATAACAACAACTTAAAAAAAATTATAAAGGAGGCCCATTTAAACAAAAAAAAATTGTATGAAAATAAAAAACAATAGAAATAGAAAAGCACTCTAACGTAATTTGATTGTAATGCAATGATTGAAACTTTAAGTTTTGCTATCCTCCTCCTCTTGGTACAGGGTCTTTATAGCCGTAAATATTAAACTTAGAGCCGTCAAAAGTTTGGGGAACTTGGAGCTTTTAGGAAAAAATTAATTTCAGTTCAGATTTAGGCTGTGCTTTGGGTTTAGTTCTCTGGGAAGCCAACCTAGCATGTTTCTTTTACCTTCTGGGCATGTATTGAAAAGTGGGAAGCCGCCTTGGCGCACCTGGTTGAAGTACACATACCTGGAGCAGAAGAAATAATAGCTTGGCAGAACCACCAGTATTTTCAGTATGAAGAATCTTGGAGGGATTGGTAAATCGCTTTTTTTCCGCGCCACCATTTTTTGCAATTACTTTTTTTAAATAAAACTTTAAATTAACTTTTTCATTATTTATGAAGAATTAAAAAGAGTATTTTGTTGTTTTCAACGTTTCCCGCGCGGTTGAAATAGATGGCACTGAGAACTGGTGCGGTTTCTCTTAATTAGAAACCGAGTCAACACAGTCATCAACTGTGTGACTCAAGCTAGAGTTAAATGGGCCATTCTTAGCTTTACACCATACAAAGCAGCCGGGGCAGATGGGGTTTTCCCAGCATTATTGCAAAGAGGATTAAACCATATGTGCCCAGTGCTGTGCAAAGTTTTCAAAGCATGTATAGCTTTAGGCCCATATACCCAAAACATGGAGAATTGCAAGAAGAGTCTTCATTCCTAAGCCGGGCAAAACTAATTACTACTTGGCTATAGCACATAGACTACTCAGCCTAACTTCGTTTATGCTTAAAGTTTGTGAGCGGTTAGTCGACCAGTTCATCAGAGATGGGACACTAAAACAGTACCCACTGCATAAAAATCAACATGCATATCAGACGGCAAAGGCGACTGAGTCAGCTGTTCACTGCTTAGTCAACTGCATTAAAAAAGCATTTAAACATCGTGAGTGTGTTTTAAATATATTCATTGACATTGAACGAGCTTTTGATAATGCAAACTTCAATGTAATAACAAGATCACTAAATAAGCATAGGGTAGAATCAACAATTATCAGGTGGATAGACACTATGCTCAGATCTAGAATGGTGCAGATAACTTTAGGAGACTGCACAAAAACTGTCATAGTCCGTCAGGGCTATGACACGTTCTAGGCATACCCAGAACCGGCAACAAACAGGTCTTATGGCCCTCTGGCAATGTCACAGGGCTGTAGGAAAAACGTGGGGTGTAAGACCCAAAAATATGAATTGGATATATAGCAGTGTAATTATTGTTATGCTAAAATATGCAGCGGTGGTGTGGTGGCCTAGATTGCGGAACTGGGCATTGCCAGAAGATTGTTTGGGCAAATACAACGCCAAGCATGTCTTAGCATAACCGGGGCTATAAGAACAACAACTACAGCGGCTATGGAAGCATTGCTTAATCTTGCACCTTTGGATATTGTCATCAAAGAGGCAATATCAGCCAGCTATAGGTTAGGTATAGCTAACCAATAGCAGACACGAGGTACAAATAGAGGGCATTCTAAAATCAAGCACTTGGCATTGAGAGAAATCCCAATGATAAACCTTGAGAGTGACCACATTGTCCCAGTTTTCAAGTTTGAAAGGAACTTTAAAGTTTCCTAGTCGGCCAGATTGGAACACTAACAAAATGCCATTCAACCTCAGTCTGCTATGTGGTGTTACACAGATGGCTTGAAAGCAGAACAACAATGGGGCAGGAGTGCATTTCATTTGCCATGGAAGAAGATTTAACTCACTTAAGGGGCAGAGTTCCCTCCGCTTTAAATGATCGGAGCTCCGGAGCATGATATTGGAGGGTAGTAACATCACTATAGTAGGCATATACGTTTTAGGGATTTTTACTTACTGCAAGATTGGAACACTAACAAAAATGCCATTCAACCTCAGTCTGCTATGTGGTGTTACACAGATGGCTCAAAAGAAGAACAACATAAGGGGGCAGGAGTGCATTTTACATTTGCCATGGAAGAAGATTTAACTCACTTAAGGGGCGGAGCTCCCTCCGCTTTAAATGGTCGGAGCTCAGAAGAATGATATTGGAGGGTAGTAACATCACTATAATAGGCATGGAGGGTTTAGGGATTTTTACTTACTTTTGACACCAAGTTACCAACTTACGGCTCGAAGCTTCCTATTTTTGGCTCCAAGTTCTCTTGACTCTATCGACCCTAAATCTTCATCATAATTTTACGGCAAGTTTCTTAAGTTAATGATATATAAACAATTTTCCTAACTTTTCAAAGAAATATTTATTTCACTTTTATTAAGAGTTATTTTTAAAACAAAATAATGCTACAAAATTATTCTAGAACGCATGATATTTAATTTATTTACACAAATTTCCGTAAATTAAAAATTTATTGATTATTTATTGGTTTTTTATAGCATTTTTAATTTCAGTTTTTATAAACAAAAACCGTTTAGCAACCAACGATATTCAACTAATCTAAGTTTTTAAGTTCTGTAACATACTTTACTTTCTATTTTGGTATATTTTAATTTACATGTAGGTGACCTTTTTTTTACAATTCTATCAATAAATATATACCTTGCATGAGGTGCTGATTCAATTATAAGATTTTAAACGGGGACTCTAAAAAGTCCCATACAAAATTCGTGTTTTTGGGACTTTGTATGGGAGCAGGGTTATTTCTGCTAAAATATTGCTGTTTGGGTGTTTAATTAGCGATGTACCGCGTAGGAGCTAATAGCTACGGAGCAACCCGGAGCTTTGTCTTATTTTGGTATTAATTTTATGAATAATTAAAGACTAATGCCTTTTTTTTAAGTTTTAAAACGATGAGATATACTATATTGATGGTACACAAAATAATTTTTTTAACATACGTAAAACATATATTTTTTTAAAATTAAGTCTAAATCCTTTAAAAATATACTTTAAAAAATAAGTTTTATTAAAATTTATAAATAAAAAAAGATAAAAAAATAAATAAATAAAAAATAAACCATCATTATCTGTGTTGTAACTGACAAAAAAGAAAAGAGCCTTGCTCTTATTGCAAACAATTTTTGTGACTGTTAATTTTTTAAAACTAAAATTAACTAACTTTTTGCCTTTTTTATATTGCTTTTAACGTGTGTATTCATTTTCTTTACTTTAACATTATTGTTCACGGTTTTCTTTTTTGAGCATATAAATAAAATATAAATTTCTGCTAGAATAAAACAAAGACCCCAAAGTACGACTACAAAACCCATTATAAAAACACCACTGTTCTCCTCAAACAACCGCACCAGAACTTCAGTAATAAAAAAATAATTTTTAATAAACTTTTGGATTGCAACTATTTTTACGCCAACCAGTCTGCGTTAAAATAGGTCGCAGTCCAGTTTGGTCAGAAGAGAGTAGACTGGGTACAAAAATACCGGACCGATACTGTAATCCGTTTTTCATAGATAGACTGATCAAAGACCAGCAACATTTTCGAATAAGAAGTATACCGCGGTTACTTTGGCACGGTTTGGTACACGGATCGGAAGCAAGATATAATTTAAAGTCTAATTTAATGTAATCTAATATAATTTAATG
>JASAMX010002548.1:0-13712 GCA_030248175.1 Microlaimidae sp. YZB2_3 | reverse complement strand
GATGTGTGTTGTTGTGTGGGGTTGTGTTTTTGTGTTGAGTGCATATGTATTCAATTTTTTTCAAGTTTTGTTTATTGCATTATTATTTTATAATGACAAGTAGTCAGTGATAGTTGTGTCATTTAATATTTTAAATATGTTTTGACTTTTGATCATATCTTTAATCTCTAAAAAAGCCCTTGACATCCTTTATGTGGATATGCCCAACCAAAGTGGCCATGTAAAAGTGGCTTTAGTTTTGGAACTATTTTTTAAAAAAGAAATTTATAGATATCTCCCACGCATACGTAAAAAGAACGCATACTATATCCGTTACAAACATACATATGGGCACACGCATGAGCCAACACACACACAAACACATGCATGCACGCACACAGACACACACACACACACACACACATGCATGCAGACCTGTGCACTGCTTTCCCGGGGTTTTATTGGGGGGGGGGGGCAATTCCAAAACGGGGGGGGGCACGGAGGGGGCAACTTTATTGGAATGGGGGGCAATAAAACGGGAGGGAGCAAGCAGGAGGAAAGAAAACAAAAAGAAAAAAAAGGTGAAAAAAGAGAAAAAAGAAGGGAAAAAGGAAAAAAGGGAAAAAAAGCGAAAATAAGGTAAAAATAGGTCTAAATTGGCTTAAAATACATTGAAATAGGCTAAAAACTGCCAAAAATTTGCGATGATGGCGTCATCATAGGTCAAAAATGGCGTCATAATTTTAGGACACTTTTTTGTTTTTTGGCGGGGGGAGGGAAATCCTAGAAAGTAGCGGGGGGGGCATTTCCAGACCATAAACAAACACACACACACACACACACACACACACACACACACACACACACACACAGCACACCAAGGGTGTAGCCAATTTAACCAAGATTTAGATTTAAAATTTAGGGGTTCCTACAAATAGTTGGCTAATGAAGTAAGTCAAAAATTTTTATGACAATATCCACTAAAATTCTATTTTAGTGGAGGAATAGTTGGTAGTAGGATTTCAAGTTTTTACAATGTTATGATTGTGTTTCTAGCAATCACATACTTAGTGTTTTTATCTATATAAAGTTGCAACCTCTAGGCTTAGAATAATGTATCAACAGAAGCGCCAAAATTTAGATATTATTATTTGCTGTGATATGGCAGAAATATGATCAGACTTGTTAAAGGGTATGATATTTAGTTTCCACAGAACCCTCAAATTTGTACCTTTGTCACCAAAAAAAAAAACGTTGCCAAACCTACAACATATGGCTACACCCTTGACCTTGACACAGACATACAGCAGCAACTAACTATAACCGTTTCCAAAAGGTAATATCTTATCAAAATCATTTGAAAGTCATAAAATTCGGCAAGAAAACCATAAAAGCATAACAACTTTCTTGCAACAGACCGTTAATCTTTTTTTATTATTTTTATTATTAAGTTTAAATTCACAATGTTTGATTAGTTTTTAATAAATAAATAGTTTAAAATTCAGAGAGTCAAAAAACTTAAACACAAAAAAGGATTCATAAAGCCTCATTTTTAACAAAATTTTTGTTAAACCGCTTTGTAAAAAATGCTTGTTTTTAATAATAATTCTCTGGAAATACATTCTCTGGTTATTTAAAAACAGTAAAAACAAAAAAAACTGATAAATAGAAGAGTCACATGAAAGCTGTATTTTTACAAAGTTTAAGAAATTTTTTTCTAAAAATACTAATTTATTTTCTATAGAGGATTATCTTTAATTTTCTACTTTGGTAAAAGCGCTAAATCTCAAGATTACAAGTAAAAAATCATTTTGGAAGAATGAGAAGGGGCATTTATTGTAAAATATATTTTAAAAGAGAATAAAGGTATTTAAGAACAGTTTTATTATAAGAATGATAAATTTGTTTTTTTCTTTTAATTTTCTATTTAGGTAAAATTTTTCATTTCAAAATAATCTTGATCTTGCATAAAAGTTAAAATTTACAAAAAATAATTTCATAATAATATTACATTTTGTTATGTCTTATTTAAGCCGTAATAATATAATGACAAAAATTTAAAAAACAACTATAAAAATAAGATCTTTTTTTGTCACAACAATAATTGTAAATAACAATCTAAGGTTTGAAAATGTCTGATATAAAAAAATCATAAATATTGACACTCTTTTTAGCTCCTCTACTGTTACACTACTTTTGCAGACCAAGAATTTTTGTTTTAGTATTGTGGCTAAGGCTACAGATTAAAAAAAACAAGTTTTTAAATTTAATTTAAGTTGAGTTATATTTACTGGGTTTTTTTAATTGTGATAATATTTAGATTTTTAGCTATCAGACATTTTCAAACCTTAGATTGTTATTTACAATTATTGTACTGACAAATATATATCTTATTTTTATAGTTGTTTTTAAATTTGTTTTTATTATATTATTACGGCTTAAAATAAAAAGACATAACAAAATGTAAAATTATTATGAATATTTTTGTAAATTTTAGTACTTTTATGTAAGTATCAAGATTATTTTTGAAATGAAAAATTTTACCTAAATAGAAAATTAAAAGAAAAAACAAATTTATCATTCTTATAATAAGGTTGTTCTTATCTTTATTCTTTTTAAAATATATTTTAGATAAATGCCCCTTTTTCTTCCAAAAATGATTTGTAATCTCGTAGCGCTTTTACCAAAGTAGAAAATTAAAGATAATCCTCTATAGAAAATAAATTAGTATTTTTATAAAAAAATTTCTTAAAATTTGTAAAAATACAGATTTCATGTCAACTTCTTAGCTTATTCAGTTTTTTTTGTTTTAACTGTTTTTAAATAACCAGAGAATGTATTTTCAGAGAATTATTATTAAAAACAAGCATTTTTTACAAAGCGGTTTAACAAAAATTTTGTTAAAAATGAGGCTTTATTAATCCTTTTTTTGTGTTTAAGTTTTTTGATACTTCTTGAATTTTAAACTATTTATTTATTAAAAACTTATCACAAACATTGTGAATTTAAACTTAATAAATAAAAAATAATAAAAAAGATTAAATGGTTTGTTGCAAGAAAGTTGTTATGCTTTTATGGGTTTTTCTTGCCGAATTTCATGACTTTCAAAAAATGATTTTGATAATATTACCTTTCGAAAAAGGTTACAGTCAGTTGCCGCTGCGTGTCAAATTCAAGGGTGTAGCCATAATGTTGCGTAAGATTGGCAAACTTTTTGTTTTTTTTGGAAAAGGTACAAATTTGTGGGTTCTGCGAAAACACATACCCTTTAAAGCCCTTTGTCCCACCATATTTCTGCCATATCACAGCAAATAATAATATCTCCCTAAATTTTGGCGCTTCTGTTGATAACATCATTCTA
Organism: Microlaimidae sp. YZB2_3; assembly: GCA_030248175.1. Classification (NCBI taxonomy): domain Eukaryota; kingdom Metazoa; phylum Nematoda; class Chromadorea; order Desmodorida; family Microlaimidae; species Microlaimidae sp. YZB2_3. Next base: position 10,372 of record JASAMX010002548.1, on the reverse strand, counting down.
AAGCTAATAGAGCTCTCAACTTTATATAGTATAAAAACACTAAGACTTGTGATTGTTAATAAACACAATAGCTGACGTTTCAAAAAACTCTGAAATCCTACTATTCCACTTTTCTCCACTAAAAATAGAATTTTAGTGGATATTGTCATAAAAATTTTTGACTAACTTCATCAACCAGCCATTTGAGCAACCCCTAAATTTCTCAAATCTAAATCTCGGCTTAATTGGCTACACCCTTGGTGCGCGCGCGCGCGCGCGCGCGCGCGCGCGCGCGCGCGCGCGCGCGCGCCGGCCGCGTTTGTTCACGGCTCTGCAACATGCCCCCCCCCGTCCCTTCTAGGGTCCCTCCCCCCCCCCCCCCAAAAAATCGAAAACGTGTCAGAACAAGACACAACTGTGAACCATGAAATTTGCGTTCAGAACCTCTGTCCACGCGTGGAAACCAACTGCTGTTGCCCCGCCCCCCCCCCCTGTTGCGCTCTGTGTCCCCCCGCCCTCCCGTTTTTTGGGGGGGGGGGGGGTGGCGACGGGGGGGGGCGGGGGGGGGGCCCTTGGGGTGGGGGGCGGCAAACGGGGGGGGGGAGCAGGAGGAGGGAAGAAAAAAAGAGAAAGGAGGAGAAGAGAAAAAAGAAGGGAAAAAGGAAAAAAGGGAAAAAAAGCGAAAATAAGGTAAAAATAGGTCTAAATTGGCTTAAAATACATTGAAATAGGCTAAAAACTGCCAAAAATTTGCGATGATGGCGTCATCATAGGTCAAAAATGGCGTCATAATTTTAGGACACTTTTTTGTTTTTTGGCGGGGGGGGGGAGGGAAATCCTAGAAAGAAGCGGGGGGGCATTTCCAGACCATAAACAAACACACACACACACACACACACACACACACACACACACACACACACACACAGCACACCAAGGGTGTAGCCAATTTAACCAAGATTTAGATTTAAAATTTAGGGGTTGCTACAAATAGTTGGCTAATGAAGTAAGTCAAAAATTTTTATGACAATATCCACTAAAATTCTATTTTAGTGGAGGAATAGTTGGTAGTAGGATTTCCAAGTTTTGGACGTCACTATTGTGTTTCTAGCAATCACATACTTAGTGTTTTTATCTATATAAAGTTGCAACCTCTAGGCTTAGAATAATGTATCAACAGAAGCGCCAAAATTTAGATATTATTATTTGCTGTGATATGGCAGAAATATGATCAGACTTGTTAAAGGGTATGATATTTAGTTTCCACAGAACCCTCAAATTTGTACCTTTGTCACCAAAAAAAAACGTTGCCAAACCTACAACATATGGCTACACCCTTGACCTTGACACAGACATACAGCAGCAACTAACTATAACCGTTTCCAAAAGGTAATATCTTATCAAAATCATTTGAAAGTCATAAAATTCGGCAAGAAAACCATAAAAGCATAACAACTTTCTTGCAACAGACCGTTAATCTTTTTTTATTATTTTTATTATTAAGTTTAAATTCACAATGTTTGATTTTTTATGTTTGTGTCACAATGTTTGATTGGTTTTTAATAAATAGTTTTTAAAATTTAGAGAGTCAAAAAACTTAAACACAAAAAAGGATTCATAAAGCCTCATTTTTAACAAAATTTTTGTTAAACCGCTTTGTAAAAAATGCTTGTTTTTAATAATAATTCTCTGGAAATACATTCTCTGGTTATTTAAAAACAGTAAAAACAAAAAAAACTGAATAAGATAAGAAGTTGACATGAAAGCTGTATTTTTACAAAGTTTAAGAAATTTTTTTCTAAAAATACTAATTTATTTTCTATAGAGGATTATCTTCAATTTTCTACTTTGGTAAAAGAGCTAAATCTCAAGATTAAAAGTAAAAAGTTATTTTGGGAGAATGAGAAGGGGCCTTTATTTTAAAAATATATTTTAAAAGAGAATAAAGGTATTTAAGAACAGTTTTAATATAAGAATGATAAATTTGTTTTTTTTTCTTCTAATTTTCTATTTAGGTAAAATATTTCATTTCAAAATAATCTTGATCTTGCATAAAAGTTAAAATTTACAAAAAATAATTTTATAATAATATTGGCATGTCTTATTTAAGCCGTAATAATATAATGACAAAAATTTAAAAAACAACTATAAAAATAAGATCTTGTGTTGTCAGTACAATAATTCTAAATAACAATCTAAGGTTTGAAAATGTTTGATAGCTAAAAATCTAAATATTAAAAACCCAGTAAATATAACTCAACTTAAATTAAATTTAAAAACTTGTTTTTTAATCTGTAGCCTTAGCCATCATACTAAAACAAAAATTCTTGGTCTGCAAAAATCCACATAACAGTAGGGAGCAAAAAACTAAAATATCAATATTTATGATTTTCCAAAAATTGTCCAAAAACAATTTCTTTCATATTTTATCGTTTAAAAAATAATTTAAAAATCGATGACGTTGCTTGTAATATTTTATTCTTAATTTAAAACTAATGGTCATATCTAATTTTTTTGATTCTTTAACTTTCACTGAGGTTATAATATCCTTTTACTCTTCATATCAAATTTTGAGCTGAACAGGTGAAACATAATGTTCTTCCAGTTTGTAAAAAACCATGGCACCCAAACAATTAAGTCACCATTAAGACATAAAGAATGCCAAAAGAAATCACCAAAAAAATTCACATTTTTTTAGTTTACATTTTAACATTTTTTCACGAAAAGTTTCCCATTTTTTCACACAAAAAAAGTTAAAAAAAGTTCTTTCACATTTGTTTTCACAAAAAAGTTTACTTCCACATCGGTTTTTATTCTGTAACAAAAGAGGTAGGCAAAAGAGGTATTCTTCACAACGTTTATTTTTAATGAAGAAAACGAGTAAAATTACTTGGACACTGCAGTAAAAATCGATCCATTATTTAACGGGCTTGCATCATCCATTATCCACTAGGTTGTCTTTAATCCATTAAAAGATTTTCTTGAACTCAATAAAAATTCTTGTTGGATGTATCAGAAAATTCTGGAATCAGAAATGTAGATGAGCAGTTTAGCAATTAACTGGTTAAAATTTCCATATTGATAAACATGAAGCAGGAATTATCATTAACAGGCAGGCGCTGTTTTAATAACTAGGATCTGGAGTGGAGACGTGACTATTGGCGGTCTAATTGAAGGTGTTTCTCCAATAACCCAGTGGTCCAGGCATGCCACTTTCATTATCTATAATTTTGTTTAGGATATAATTTATAATTAAACAATAATTTATAAATAAAGTAAACAATATAATTTTCTGAGATGCAGTGGCGTGGCGCCAAAAGGGTCAAGAAGCATGCAGAGGGATCAATTATATTTACACACTGGTGATGTTCCCGGATATCCGCTTTTTGAATTTTTGGAGCAACTCTTAGAGGTCAGGGTCTGGAGCTCCAGCAATATTTTTGCACTATTTTAAATAAACAAATGAAGAGTGATGTGATACCATAAACTATTTTGTAAGAAATTTGAAAATTAGTTTGGCGGAGCTCAGGAGGAAGCTCCGCTTTAAATGCTCAAACCTCCGCATAATGCATATAAAGATAGGAGGAATATTAATAATTTATAATAACCTAATGCAGAATGCATATGAAAGATGAAGTAAATCTTTTATTGGTTTGTAGGTGTAAAAATTACATATGAAAGATCTACGCTATATTCCATAATACAATTTATCTTAATTCAAATGGTGCTAAATGAAAATTAACAGAACTAAAATAAGTGTAAAAACAAAAATGATGTGTACTCATAGATGAAAACGGTCACTGAAGCCGGAGGGGGGTCTTTACCATGCAGGGGTGGGGCAGGGGGCATGGCCTCCCATTTAAAACGGTCAGATGGGAGGAAAATAAGGGTAGTAGGTGGGTGGGGGGGGGCGGTCACCTCCCCCCAAAATGGTCACCAGATGGTAAAATTTGGGTGTTTTCAGAGGCTAAAAATTTAAAATTTTCTAGCGCCTCGCTAATCGCTCAGTGCCAAACTATAAAATAGTTTTGGTAACATAATTGACTCCCAGTCCCAAAAAACAAAAAAATTTTCTGCTTCACTTTGCTAAGAGGTTAAGTGCCATAATATGCATATTTCTTGCTATTGATCTTGCCTAAAATGTTATTGAAAAAAATACAATAGTTTGAATAAACAATAATTACTATTCTCTGTTTTGTTAGCGATACTAGGAAAATTTTGACAAAAAAAAATTTTGTTTGAGCTCTTATAACTTTTGAACGCGCCGCGATCAATATGCAAATGTCAAAATATGCGTTAAAGTCCTAGTACTTTTGGCTACCGTTTGAAAAAAAAATTTTTAAAATTTTTGGGGGTTAGCCCCAAAACCCCCCAAATTTAGGAGCCACTTTTTTCAGTAAAATTTTTAACTTTTTACCATATGGGTCCTTACGTCAGCAAGTTTTTGCGCAGATTGCCCATACTTTCTTGAGCTCAAACATATATAATTTGATAGGGGTACAGACCTGTGCACGGTCTGAAAATGCCCCCCCCGTTTTATTGGAGGATTTGCCCCCCCCCCGCCAAAAAATGAAAAAGTACCCTAAAAATATGACGCCATTTTTGACCTATGATGACGCCATCATCGCGAATTTTTTGCAGTTTTTAGCCTATTTCAATGTATTTTAAGCCATTTTAGACCTATTTTTACCTTATTTCCGCTTTTTTTGTCCCTTTTTTCCCTTTTCCCTTCTTTTTTTCTCTTTTTTTTTCTTTCCCCCCTGCTTGCCCCCCGTTTTATTGCCCCCCCGTTTCAAAAAAGTTGCCCCCCCATTTTGGAATTGCCCCCCCCGTTTTAACCCCGGGGGGAGGGCAGTGCACATGTCTGGGGGTAACCTACCTGGGTCGGGTACCCCGAGAGGTTAAAGTGGGTCAATTTTACGATTTTTGCTAAAATTCTTTGTATGGGGTAGCAATTGCATATTTTGGCATTATGCTCAAAAACTGTTTGAGCCACAGGTTTCAGACCGGGGGGATTTATGCGGAATTTTAAGCTTTACATTTTGGTGATAGTCCTAAAAAAAATTTTATGCCCAAACGCACTGCAATAATGGCTGAACCCTAAAAATAAAACTTCTGACACAGCCCCTCTACATAAGCGAGTAATATATTATTTTAAAGCTCTCAGCGTGCTGATTCCAAAAATATAAAAAATTGCTATTAATGGTGGGGTAACCAAAATACAGACCCCTTGGTACCCCCAAAATTAGTAAGTGGTGATTTTTTGTTTTTAATATTTATAAGCCGTGTTTATATTTGTTTGAAATTTCTATGCGCGTTGATTTCAAAAATATTAATTTTAGGTTAAAATTTTTTATGGTTACCTGGTTACATACCCCCAAATTTGAAAATTCATAATTTTGTCATTTTTTTATTTTCAGAGACGTGATTCTACTAATATGAAAGCTTTTAACGAACTGATTTTAAAAATATATAGTTTATTAAATTTTGTTCAGTGGTTACCCAATTTTGCACCCATCAATGTACCCTCCAAAATTTTCAAAGGGTGATTTTATTATAATACTGTCATGTTTGTACTCATATCAAAGCTCTCAACATGCTGATTTTCCAAAAATTATTTTTAACTCAATTTACCCAATGGTTACCATTTTTACAACCCATAATCTACCCCCAAAAATTTTTAGGGGGTCATTTTTATATTTTTATGGTAAAGTCTTGTTTATACTCATATCAAAGCTTTCAGCACGCTGATCTCAAAAATATAAATTTCAACTTGATTCACCCAATAGTTACCATTTTTACAACCCGTAATGTACCCCCAAAAATTTTTAGGGGTAGATTGTGGATTGTAAAAATAATAATCATTGGGTAAATCGAGTTAAAAATAATTTTTTATGAAATTAGCGTGTTGAGAGCTTTGATATGAGTACAATCATGACGGTATTATACTAAATATATAAAAATGACCCTCTAAAAAATTTTGGGGGTACATTGTGAGTTGTAAAAATGGTAACAATTAGGTGAATTGAGTTAAAAATAATTTTTTTGTAATCAGCGTGTTGAGAGCTTTAATGTAAAAAACCACCTCTTGAGAATTTTAGGGGGTACATTGATGGATGCAAAATTGGCTAACCACTGAACAAAATTTCATAAACTATATATTTTTTATATCAGTGCGTTGAGAGCTTTCATATAAGTATAAATTTAAGTTTATGTATGGACACTCAAGAAAAATGCAAAATTTTAAACCAATACTTTTCTAGTGTTTTCACAAAAGATAATAAATATATGCCAAAATTTTTACCTCGCGTTCCTGAAAACATAAATATTTGTAATATTTTATTTCCTGTATATGAAGTTTGAAAAAAACTTAAAAGCCTCCCTAAAAACTTTTCAAAATGTCCGAATGAAATTCCTCCTTATTATTTATCTCAATTAAGTGAGGTATTAGCTTGTCCACTTGCTTGTATCTTTGAGTTATCCATGCAAACCGGAAAGTTACCTGAGGTATGGAAAGATGCATTTATACGTTCAATTTTTAAAAAAAATGTTGCAAGCTTAAAACAAAACTACAGAGGGATTTTACTAACGTCAATTTCCTGTAAAATTATGGAAAGCATTGTTTTTGTGAATCTATTAATTTATCTTTGTGAGAACAAATTAATTACAAATGAACAGTATGGATTTTTTGCAGGTAGATCGATCGGCTTACAATTGCTTACCTCTCTCTTGGATTGGGTAACTGCATTGGAAGCTTTTAAATCTGTGGACACAATGTACAGATTTTGCTAAAGCTTTTAACTCAGGTAGCCATACCAAACTTTTAATCAAACTTAAGGCTTATGGATTTAAATATGAATTTTTTAACTGGATAAAAAACTTTTTAACTCTAAGGTGGCAACAAGTTGATCTCGTACGAACAAAATAAACAATACAGACCATACCAATTGTAACTATTCTGAGTTTTCATACGTAACCTCAGGCGTCCCGCAAGGAAGCGTTCTAGGTGTAGCATTTAATGTAAAATTATTTGCCAACAATGCCAAAATGTATGTTGCATAATATGATAATTTTTGTAAATGGTCAAACGACTGGCAATTAAAAATTGTTATAGAAAAATGCAATGCACTTTCCATTGGTGCAAATGATTCTAATCATATTTATAGTTTAAACAACAAAAAAACTGAGCCAGTGTGTAATGTTAGGGATTTAGGAATTATGATTTCTGACAATTTAAAATTTTCAGTATATTGTTCGGAAATTGCAGCTAAAGCAATAAATAGAATTGGAGTTTCATTTAGAGCTTTTAATTCTCGGGATATGGCGTTGTTGTTGCAAGCCTATAAAACATATATTTGCCCACTTCTTGAATTTGAATCATATGTTTGGTCACCATACCTTAAAAAAAGATGTACTAACTATAAAAAATGTCAAAAAAAAAATTCACAAAACGATTGTATTTGCGCTGTTTATTTCCAAAAGTAGAATACAAAACTCAACTTAAGGAATTAGGTCTTGATAAGCTTGAAACACGGCGCTTAAAAACTGATACACACACACACACACACTACACACACGAACAGACAGAATGCTAATTTGTATTACTTTGTTTTGTAATCTTGATATGACCACGCCAGACCCACCCTATTCTTTATGTTTTAATTGGTCTCCACTTACAAACTTGTGTTACTATGTTTTTTAATCTTGATATGACCACGCTGGAGCTGGACCCCCCTTTAGATTTGTTATATAGTAGTATTAAAAATCTAAAGGTTAGAAGTAATTTTAAAAACATTGTCTGGTACTTTGCATTGCTCAGCTGTAATTGAATGTACTCATTTTTCAGCTGTAATGTTTTGGAAATTGAAAATTTTAAGGTATCAAATTGTTTGTAAAAATTTTTTTCTTTGTTTTATAGACTTATTTTTATTGAATAATAGGAAAATAATGAAGTATATGACATAAACAAGGTAATAAACACTCCGCGCAAAGCGCGAAAAATCTTTTAAGTCCTTTTATAACGCTTAAAAATTTTTCTCTGGGAGGTGAATTTGGGGGGGTGTCCCCGGGTTCCCCAAATTTAGGGAGGGGGGGAGGTGTCAGCAAAATCCGAAAGTTTGGGGGATGGGGGTATAACCCCCCAACGCCCAACCCCCTTCCCTCTGCCCACCTATGCCCCTGACAAATTATATATTTTTGAGCTTAGAAAAGTATGGGCAATCTGCACAAAAATTTTCAGACGTAAAAACCCATTATGGTAAAAAGTTAGAAATTCAGCTGAAAAATCAAATTTACTTAGAAAGTAGCCTATTTCTTTGAGTTTATATTTTGTATCTTAAATTTTTATACCCAATAAAAAACGCCATTTTTGAGAAATCATAATATTCCTTGAACCACTGGAGATATTTTAATGAAAAAGTTTTTGTATGCTATTGGGGGCAGGGATAAGATTTTTATAAAAAAATCATCAAAATTGAAGACAAAATGTTTGACTTGGTAACGCACCTTCAAGTTTTAAGGTCAAAAATGAGTGTTTTGGGCATAAAAAGCTCAAAAAAGCAATAAAAAGGGCTTTCTGACCTAAATTTAGCGTTTTTTAACCTATTTTTTTCAAAATCGAATATGGGTTAAATGCAATCTAGAAAAACCGATATGGGTAAAATTAGTTTCTCGGATTTTTACCCCCTCTCACTACGGACAGATTGTTGAAGTAATTTATTTAAAATAAAAATTGCAAGCGCTTACCAAATGTTAAGGAATGTCTGTACTACACATTTGTCTAGGTAAATTCCAAACCAAAGCCATGTGAAAAATAGAGAAAGCCGTTTTTCTAAAAAAATAAAATAAAGTTTTTGTAGATTTGTAAAATTTTTATCAGAATCTGTACAAAAATGATCTGGGTTGGAAAGAATATAAAGTAAGTATATTTCAATTTAATCAAAACATTTATGAATTTTTATTAATGAAATTAGTTATTACCGATATAAATAAAGTTTAACTTAAAAAATAAAAAAATAAAAAAAACCACACTGCCAAAAGCTGTACCAATTATAACACAATCCATTACACCTTTTTCAGGTATTCACACAAAGAGAGATTGATAAAATTAAATGCATTAAAAAATTCAATCTTCTTCAAAATTCATCCTTAGTCAATTGAACTTAAGAAAAAATCCAAATTTACATGTCTAAAACAAACCGCACACTATTTATATAATCATAATATTTGGGGAAGAAAGGTCAAAGTTGTTGCACAGTGGGAGAGCGTGTTTCTTGTGCATTGCACTGTAGTAACCTTTATTTTAGTAAAAATTAATTATAAAACTTTTAAAATAAAACTAAAACTTATTCATAAAAACTTAGTAGTTTTTGCCTATCTGGCAAAAATAGTTTCGGAGTTCTGAGCTGCCCACTTGTCTAGCCTGGATCACGGCGACTTGGAAGGAAAGTAAAATCCTTGCCAAGTCCCTGGGAATCATGATGTGAACAAAAGGGTATTTAAGCCGGAGATCAGTTTCTGGAGTTATAATTTATATTTTTTCACATATTAGAACGTTCTCAAAAGCTACTCCAGAACCATCACCAGTCAAGACTTCCAAAGCTCTTTGAGCCAGACTGTGAGAACTCCCCAGAAGTTTTTTCTTTCCAGACTTAGATGGGTTGAAAAGACTGAAGCCCAGAGAAGACTGTGCCCCACAAAGCTTAATTGTAAAGACGTTTGCCTAGTCAAGGCTTAAGTCACAACTAAAGGCTGGTTCATACTTATGACAAAACGACCTTTGGACAAAGTCCAAAGGACAATTTTACAAAAGCCAAAACGTCCTTTGGGCAAGCCAAAACGTCCTTTGGACAAAGTATGAATGCTACTTACAATTTGGCCTTTGGACAAAGTCCAAAGGACAAAATTCAAATGGAAAAGTCCAAAAGACAAAAAGTATGAACACAATGTCCTTTGGATTTTGTCCTTTGGACAAACTCCAAAGGACGTTTTTACACTGTATTTGTCCTTTGGACTAAGTCCAAAGGACTTCTGTCCTTTGGACTTTGTCCAAAAGACGTTTCGTCATAAGTATGAACCAGCCTTTAGTAAACATACAGCACACACACAAGACAAAAACTTTGTAATGTCCTTCAACAAGACTAACCACCAAATAGGGCCTTAAGAAGAGCAACCAGACGGGACGTTACAGTTGGTGACGCTCAAAATAGACGGCCCACCAACTTCCAGGAGTCGCCTCCCACAGATCCCTCAGAACCAGACAACAACAGCAAGATTCTTGGATCCACTGTCTTAGCAGTCAAGTGCAACGCCCCTTGAGACAGGAACTGTCTCAAGGGGCGTTGGTGAAAGACTGTTCAGTCACTAAAGAATAGCCTTCCTGGAAACCAGGGGC
>JASAMX010002545.1:0-28431 GCA_030248175.1 Microlaimidae sp. YZB2_3 | reverse complement strand
GTGAAATATCATAATTTATCAAAGTTAAAAAGGTATTCTAAATTTTATGCAGGTCGTTTGCTACTTATGTTATTTCTTTAGGTTGTATAAAACTGCCGTTTTTTGCCAGTCATTGTGTCTTATATATGCAATAATCGCTTATTAATGCCAATAGTCGACATTTTTCACTTTTAAGATTGCTGATTGTGATTTTTTTATCGCGGTTTTAAAGTTTTTTTTTCTTCGCTTTTATATATCAAACTAAATGTCTTTTATATAGAAATTAATGAGATTTTGTAAAATATTTATGGGTTTTATAAGACAAAATAATGTCTCTTATATCTCTACGGTTTGCAGTAAGTTTAGTTTTAAGGTTTTGATCATTTTAAAAGTGCTTTATTATTTATTTACTATCATGTACATAGAAGATTACAAGTTTGTAGTGTAAAATAACTGAATTTTTGTATTCATTTAAATATAATGGTGTCTAACCAACAAAACAGGTCATTAGATAAACCTAAAGTCATGTTTAGCCAAATTTCTTAGTTACTACACGATATTAAGTTAAGAATTTATTTGAAACAACTGCAAATTACTTGAATATCAAGGGTATTCAAGGGCGTAGCCAAGGGGGTTATGGGGATTGTAACCCGTCCCCTTTTTGGGCTGGCGAAGGTAAAAATTGGGGGAAGGTAAAAACTAAGAGAACAATTTAAAAAGTTTTCTCGCGCTTCGCTCCGCTCAGCGCTCGACATTTATAATACCGTTTTACAAATTTTAAGTGATGTTTTCTAATGAATTTCCAAGACAATTTTTAAAAAATTTTTAGCACGATTTTTAATGTTATACCTTTTTTAACCTAAAATTTTTCACGTTTAACTTAAGAAAACAATGCCAATAACAGCAAAAAACTCACTTAGCGCGAAGCGCAAAAAAATTTACCCTTTTTTAATGTCTTTTACGGTATTTTTATGAGTACAACCCCTCCACTCCCTTTTGAAAAATTGATATGGAGTGACAATCCCCCCTCCTCTTTCCAAAATCCTGGCTACGCCTCTGATAGATTGTATTCATACATTTTTTTAAGACAATAATTGTTGAAGATTTTTTTTCAACAATTAGAAAACTAAAACTACTAAAATTTATTTTAATTATTTTGTAACACTAATAAAAAGGTAATTTAAAAAGGTTCTTTCAATTAAAAATCAAGACACCGATTTGCAGTCAGTCACATAAAAACAGACGGATTTTATTTTAATTTGGTTTTGCAGAAAGAAAGCCTAAGCTAGCCAAAGGCGTAGAATTTTAAAATTCGTTTTATTCCTACCAGTAATAAATTATGATCATCATTGTGCTCAAATGTCATTTTTTTTTGAAATCCACAAATGCGGGATTTGAGAACTAAAATCTACAGACCGTTGTTTCTTATTAATGTATTCTTATTCATTATCGTTTTTATTTTCTGGAGGGCACTTTACGAATTGTTTTTCAAATTTACTGGATGAACAGGTGACCAGTGCTTATATTTCATTGCTAAAACACTGATTTATAATTAAAAACTTAAAATGGGTTGGAAATCAATAAAAAATAGCTTAAATTTAGAAACATGATTAAGCAAAAAAAAATCCGCGGATATTAGCTAAAAAATTCACGGATACCGATTTCCCATAATAGTGCGGATGTCCGCGGATTCGAATTTTGGGCGGCCCATTTTTAGAAATAAAAGAGTAGGATTACGGACCTGTGCACGGTCTAAAATACCCCCCCCCCCGTTTTTATTGGAGGGACCCCCCCCCCCGTTTTATTTTGCCCCCCCCCCCCCCGCCAAAAAATGAAAAAGTACCCTAAAAATATGACGCCATTTTTGACCTATGATGACGCCATCCATCGCGAATTTTTTCCAGTTTTTAGCCTATTTCAATGTATTTTAAGCCATTTTAGACCTATTACCTTATTTCCGCTTTTTTTGTCTCTTTTTTCCTTTTCCCTTACTTTTTTTCTCTTTTTTTCTCCTTTTTTTCTCTCTTTCTTTCCCCCTGCTTGCCATTTTCTATTGCCCCCCCCCCCCGTTTCAAAAAAGTTGCCCGTGCAGTTTCGAATTCCCGTTTTAACCCCGGGGGCGTGCACACGTCTGGGATTATTTTTACAAAAAAAGTCTGTTACAGTGTTTCTTTGGTGTTTTTTGTGGAGTTTTTAAAATCGACCGCTCCTTTATTTCTCCTGCTTAAATTTGAAGTGGATTGCAAAACTTTGAAAAAGTTTTATTAAAAGGACTAAAATGTGTATTTAATATGCTTTCAATTTAAATTATGGGTTTATAGTTTGAAATTGACCGTTGATTATAAAACACACACAGCACCGGTCGGAATTCAGCAATTTTAAAATTTAAGCTTTTTGTCACGGTTACCTAATTTTCTTTTCTGTTAAGTTTTTTTAAACATCAATTATAGTCATCTATAAAAATGTTTTTCAAAAACTATTCCTGTCCTTTAGATTTTTTTATATATCTTTTTGATTTATATATATTTAACGAAACCCCACAAAAATTTTGTTAGTCCTACCAAAAATATATAAAACAAGCAATACCGTATGTATATGTACTTGGTTCAGTTACGTATTATACTCACAATCAATGGGCGATTTTCAGTAGAACATATTGGTATTTTCGCTAAAACAGGGGATATATGGAATAATGTGTGTTGTTATTCACCACAGATTAAATTCTTCATTCCCAGTGGAACATATTGGTATCTTTGCTAAAACGGGGGTAGTTTTCCTAGACTGCACAATAAAAAATTGCCCGGTTGATTCCCAGTGAAACATATAGGTATTTTTGCTAAAACAGGGTATAATATTAATATAAAATACGGTATGTTGTATTGTATAATTTCCCAGTGGGAAGGCTTGTTTTAGCAGGTGGAACGAAAAAAACTCTTCGGCTTCGGCTGTCAAGAAAGGCGCAAGGCGTTGCTCGGCCTTTGTTTTAAGCTGGAGGGCGGACAATGGGAGTCGTCGGAAAAAGCTGTTGCAAACGGGATTTGACAGGCGGGGAGGGTGTTAGTCGCCTGCTTTATTTATTGCTAGTGACAAGGGACAAAAGGCTTTTATATCAGCGGCGCGCCTTTTCCCCCCGCGCACATGTGCATAGGCGGGAAATGGGCGGGACTCCATACCGGCTTACAGGCTTACACGTGTTAGCCGGGCCACCGCGTGGGAATTTATAGGGACACCGTCGGTCCCTCCCTGGGGGGAAAAAGGGGGAGGGGGGCGCTCTGACGAGCATTAGCGAAAACCACCCCCCGAGGCGACGGATTAGTCGGTCGCCGAATGCTTGTTTACCACCGACCGTCGCACCGACACAGCAGACCGAGTCACGGAACCGGTCGGCCAACGCGCGATAACCGACCACCGACCGACAGACCCACAGACTGACTTACAGACATGGGGAAGTGATCATGGAACTTTCACGGTGTACTTTTTTATGGATAGGTGACGTTTTTTTTTAAACGACGCGAGCCGGTTTTGGTTCCATAGGCATTAGTCCGCGACTCGTTTTTCCATGTAGCGTATAGCCGCGCAAAACACGAGAAAGAGCGCATTGTTATTGACGAGAAGATGCGCCTTTTGAAAACAATTTCCTTATTAGATCGGACGGTCAAAATGTTTTGCTATTGCGGGGTTTTTCCCGAATTTTTTTTATATATTGTTCTTGCAATTATGAGGAGTTTTTCGGTTAAAATAGCGTTTTATTTGAAGAACTTCTTATTATGCAAACGAAATACTGCTTTCAACTCAGTGAAATTCAGTCCTCGCTCAAATCACTTTATCTGTTTGTTCTAATTAATTTTTATAGTAGTATAACTATTTTTAATGTATTAATCATTAAATAACAACGTTTTATGGTTCTTTTATTTTGTTTTAAATAGGGGTTTTAAAATTTTCGATGCAATAAAATCCCATTTTATTCCATATCTAATACTAACAGCAAAATCTGAGTAAAAATCAGGAACAGTATGTATTATTTTCAAGATTTTTGTAATTCATAATTTTAAGGAACATTAATATATCATCTATTTCAATAAAGTACATTTTTTGCTTGTCCAGGCTTTATTTTAAATTTTTCTGCCCAGTATACCTGTCTTATTGCTAAATTTAGCTGCCTGCAGCAAGCTTTTTATGATCTCCGGAAAATTTGTTGGTATCTTTTGATTTCTCCTAATCTAAAGGAGGCAGGTTCGTTTGATTGGCTTATCGGTAAAATTTTCAAAATAAAACTGTTAAAAATGTTAAAATGTAACAATAAAACAGTACAATTTTTTCTATCTTTGTAAATAGAAAAAAAGTAAAGTTTTTTATACATTATTAGCCTAGATTATGTCGTTTGTCTATGGCTTAATGTTTTTTATAATATTTAGTTTCACGACATTTGAAATGTAAGTACTTTGTTATCACCAATTGATAGTCAATCTCAATTTTATTTCTTAAATAGGCCATATTAGTTTTTTTCCGTAGATAAAATTCGAGCTTTTTATGGAACACATACGTGAAGCTTCTTTGTGAACAAAGAGTTTGTTTTAAATTCATGTGTATTTAATGCCATATTTCTAATTGTTCGCTTCTACGTCAAAAATAGTCTTATTCCTAAAAAGAAATAAAAGTAAATAAATAAACTTTGCCGTTTTAACCTTTTCTGATCACTTAAGGTAAAAAGCAGGTTTTAAAATGTAAAACAAGATTGACCAGCACTATATTCAATGTTAATTATATTGTGGGCATTGCGGCTAGAGACAAAGAAGCCGGACTTCCATTCAAGGTTTAGGGCGCGATCATAATTAGAAAGGGTTAATTGGGATAAACAATTTTGATGTTGAATTGCTTGTTTTTATTCAGATACTGAAAGGTCGAGTTCATACCGAAATGATAAGTGACAAGTGACAACAGGTTCACACACACCGCATCGACAAAAGGCGATGTAACGTGTAAATACGCGCGGACTGCGTTGTCATTTTTCACTAGTTTTTCCAGTGTTATCCTTAAATCTAATGTCCTGCCTGGCGATTTATCGAAACGGAACTAAAGGTAAACCCAACGTGGCTGCAACAGTTGTTCGTTGGACTGAAAAATGCCCCCATTAAGTAACCACTCAAATCATAATAATCTAACGTCACTCATATCAGCCTCATATCACTCATATTATATCATATCAGAATTCAGAAAATGAAAGATTTGAACTAAGAAATCAACTTCAGATGGTAGTTTATAAATAACTCTTATTTTGTGTCACGGATAAAAAGAAAATAGTTGTTTAATGAACACGTGAACACACTGTTGCAGCTACTTTTGGTTTACCTTTAGCTAAAGGAGCGCTGTCACAAATCAAATTCCTAAACCCCGAATGGATTATTCCCGTAATACAAAACCTAGTCTATCTCAAATTTAATATTTTGGCTTCGCCGGACCAATTTTAAAACTTTTATGAATTTCATATTAATCGCTTTACTAAAAAAAAAAGAGTTGTATGATCTGGGGATTATAAGAATTTGATTTGTGACGGTGCTCTTTTAAAAAACCAACCCTTTAGATCGTTACGCCGAGTGAATATATTAAATCATTAAATCTAATCTTCGAATCGCAACTCTTGTGTCGAAGCAGTCAATTTCACATGTTGCTTTATGTGCGTACACATAGCGTGGGCGTGAAGTGTGTTTAATTGTTGAAAAGCGTATCGCAATCACAATGGGGCGTTATCAGTAACGGGGGAAGAGCGAGAGAGAGAGAGAGAGAGAGAGCGGTTGTTTACGCATTTCTCGTCCGGCCCATCTCATTGTTATCATCATCGTTTGAGTCTCTCGGGAATTGATAAGGAGGGGCCCCCACTCCTCGCCCCGTCCCCGCGATATCGACCACACGCCGCGCGGCGCGGGGCTCGCGAGGCGGACCGCGAACAATGCCCGTCCCTCCCTCCGCGAGAACCCTTAATATCATTTATAATGAATAGAGGGTAATGATTTCCTATGCGGGCATTATTTCGTAAGGCCAGATTTGCATACGTAATCATTGTTCAATCATCCTCCCCCCGCTTACAATGCAGGGGTTTCCCGGCCTAAAAATAGTCTTGGAACGGCGTCCGCTTGTGCGTTTTTTCTTTCGCAATTTAGAGGTTAATGTCGCCGTTTGCATTAATGAGCTTTGGGAACTTCTGAGCGGAGCTCCGCTTTTCAAAACTCCGGAGCGACTTCTGGAGCTCTGCCCTATTTTTAGAGTAATTTTGTAAATATTAAATAGTAACGCAATGAATTTTTTGTCTAAATTTTTTTCAACCCATTAAAAACAAAAAAATCGCTCTAAAAATGCGCCTAGAATAATTTAAAAGATATTTTAAATTTGAATAAGGTTGAAAACGCTGTGGGTGGATCACTGGAGTTTCGGAGCCCGGCCCATTAAATTAAAGTTTTATTTATTGCAGTTTTTAAGCTAAACTTTAATTCTGAAAAAACTGGTAGATTGCCAATTTTTTTTCCTTTTTTAAACTGTATGCAACACATTCAAATATTATTCAATAGCTTTTATTTATTTAATCATTAACCAAAATAAGAATCAGAATTGTTTTTAAATGAGTCCGGTTATACAGTTATTTCCCTTTTAAAAATATAAAATGCTACAAATTTATCGAAAATCTTCCATGCAAATTAAACAATGAAAAATAATACACATCTACAAAACGATCGTAATCGCACAAACTTAAACTTTTTTTACCAAAAAATCTATCGAAACGCTCGTATGTAAATTTGATAGTGAAACAATTCGTTTCGATAAAACGATTTTAATCGCTAAAAGTAAAGCTCGCTCCAGTGCCCACAAAAAAGGTCGTAATCAGCATAAAACACACAGTATTCTGACCATTTAAAATCGCAGCCAAAATAAATTCACAGTGATTCGCAATTCTACTGAATTTTATGCCGATTTTGACTCATTCCAGCATGGCAAAAGCCCGTTTTGCCTCCGCAAAATAAATCGTAATCAGCATAAAATACACGGGATCGTGTAGTTTTTTTTTTTTAAATCTCCAATCCCAGCCGGAATGAATTTATACTATGGATTTTATACCGTCTTTGACTCATTTTAGCGTAGCGAAGCTAAAAAGCATCTCCGCGCAGTTTACTACGGTAGTCGGCGCGCGCGCGGCTTAAAATGTGCCTTCGAGGTGGCGGCCGCGGGCGGGCGGGCGGGCCGGCCGCCGCCGTCGCAAATAGGGGAATAATCGTTCTAATCAAGCGCCAGTCGGCTTCACGTAACGCCGAAACCCACCGACAATGATCATTATGCTAAATCCCCCGTCCGCCTGTTTCCCGGAAAGCCTCCGGGTTCGGATTTTCCTCCGGTCTAATCCCCGAACCGTTTCCAGTCCCCGAATCGAGGATTCCGATCGTCTTTTATTCTTTGTTTTGTCAAATATTGTTTTTTTTTTAACTTCTCTATCTATCTTAAGACTATGTAAAACATTGTGTTTTTTATTACTTTTATATCTGTCTTAATGATTTTCATATTAAGGTTTTTTTTGACAATGTTAACTTTTTTTGGATGGACAATCGTGGATTGGCCCGTCATAGTCAAACATCCGTGTATTTGTTTTTTTTTTTTTTTTTGCTATGGTAAACATTGGACTATATCTGTCTTAATTGCGCTGGGGATTTCATATTAAGGTTTTTTTTGACAATGTTAACTTTTTTTGGATGGACAATCGTGGATCGGCCCGTCATAGTCAAACATCCAATCAGCTGCGCGCAAACCACGCTTATGAAAATGAAACTACACTGTATGCAAATTATTTATTACGTGAGATTCATCAATTGTAGCTTTGAAATATTGCCCAAATTGTTTTTTTTTAATATAAAATTCCCGCTTGAATATGATTTTTTTAATGTTTTTTAAACAAAGTGTTTTTTTAAGTGTTGCGTGTTATTGTTTCTAAAATTTTTATTTTTTAGCGTTATTAGTAGCTTTGTCGATTTGAATTTAATTTCGTGCATAATTTAGACCAACCTGATTTCCGACCCCAAATTGTACCATGAAGATTATTTAAGCCTTCTCTCGCTGATTTAAAAAATATATCGATTAATAAACCTTATCCAATTATCAGTACTTTTAATTTTTGACACAGATTTATACATAAAGTATTTAAAGTAGGGTCTTTCTTTTCAACGACCATTTTCTAAATAAGGTTACGTATTCGTATTCTGTTGCGAGTAAGCGTGAAACCAAAGTTGTTTTTTTTTAATTTATCTATAGCGTTTATGCGGAATTCCGAGTCAAGCTACCCTAAAATGCTAAATTCGGTCAGTCACATCGTCGGGATATCAATCCATATGTATTAAGGTGATAAGCACTAAAAACTTCCGTTTTTCTATTAGCCCGTCTTCGATAAAAAAGCGCCGTTCGCTAACAAATGCTTATTCTGACGCGTGGGGGAATTGCGCCCCGCGCTTTTGCCAGAAACACAAAGCCCCATTGTTCCCGTTTTGTCATCAGCTTTTCTATCCGTTCGGCTGATAGGCGAATATGTTTTTCGATCTTATCAGGAGGGAAATAAATTCGCCAGGGGTGGCTGGTTCCTTTGTGCGCGGGGTTCCAAGAGGTTCCCGCCGTATATTCGTCCCCTTCACCCCTTTGATAAGGAATAATCAACGGTCCGCAGACTTCTGCCTTTGTTCCGTGGATTGTATGCGAAATGCGCTGATAATCTTGGTGGAGTACGCTTTTGTGTCACGCCTATAGAGCTCCCCGAGCTTTTAAATTAGAAACTTGATTGTCTTTCCGGAATTACTCTCAGGTTCGTTTGATCCCCCCTCGATTTAATTATCCTTTGTTGTTATATTGTCGTCCTTTCGCGTAACAAAGGAGGCTAAAATAAAAACAAAACACCTCTTATTGATATCGAGATGTTGGAAATTAGTATTTTTTCTTTATTATATCCCGATACAAAGCTAATTTCAATGTCAAATTAATGTAAATCTATGAATTCCTCATCGCATAAGGCTTCGACTTGTGAGACCTTGCATGATGGTAATATAATATTAAGAAGTTATCGATTTTATGACATATTTTACATTAAAATTACTTTTTCGCCCCTTTTATTGTTTGATTAAGCAAATGTTTCTGAAATCCTTTGTTCTATTGCTGTAATAAATAATCAGCTAATAGCTACTTGTTTGTCAGTTTTATTTTTCAAAAAAATTTCCATTGTTTTCTGCTTGATTGCTTTGCTCAATAAATTTTGTTTTTGTCCACAATAGTTTATATCTCAGTTTTTTAGTCTTTAAAGTGCACAATAGGATCAGTGTAAATGCTAAATTTGTTTTACTAGTAAATACTGGAGTTTGTATTTCACATTATAAAACTTTGACAATGAGCTTCAAATAAAATATCACAGAGATTTAATAAAATAATCGGAATTGAGTGTACCATTCTATTTAAACAATAAATATAGATTTTTGTATCACGAATATAAAATAAATATTGTCAATCCAAAATTCTTTCTTTTGCAAATCTCAATTTTAAATCTAATTCCAAGCCAAAGAATTTGCCAATTACCACTTAGCTAACTCATTTTAATAAAAAAATTTTGCAGCCCACCGTTTTTATTTTTGCTTGCACAAATAAAGGCATGTGAATAATCATTTTTTTTTTATTTAACGCTTTTAAGTCGATAAATCTCACGTAAGAACTAATTTACATACTGCGTCATTTAATTTGCATGCAACGTCTGATTTTTTGGACTCAGTGGTCCTTGCCGAAAAAAAGATCATTGTACACTTGCTGTGTGGACATGTGAGATTCATCGATTGTAAAACAGTCTTTGTTTGGCTGAGAGATTACCGATCAACTTTTTCTTTTTTTAATGGTCAGACAACAGAATTAATAAAAAAATTGACTGAATATTTAATTGTTAATAGTTAATTAAATTAATTTACTATTAACTGTTACACACCCTGTCATTTGATTTCAAGCGAATGAATATATCTGCTTTCCACCGAATAAAAAAAATTTATAGGCTTTTGTTCTATGAATCACTCTCATTGTCGATGTTCCGCGGGTTCCTTACGGGTTTTGTATTTATTTAAAAGACGTCTATGCTTTATCGAATAAACATTTAAGAAGTGTGTCATGTACTGAATTTTTTTGATTTTTTTTGTAAAAATACTATAGCGAATTTCAAAACAAAAAAAAATTTTAAGATGGGTTCTCAATGTATCAGTTGTATATGTTTGTACTGATTGACAATGTCAATGAATTTACTCGTGGTGGTGCAGTTTGTAATAGGCTGATTCGAATATCGTTTGCTCGGGTTTACCTCAAGTGACACAAAAAAAAAACGCAACTATGTATGACCTCTGAGAACTGGCTCACACCGAATTTGTATTGTATTGTATTTATTTTTTGTCTACGACTGGGACATACAAAGCAATAGAAACATTGCACTGATTTAGTACAATGTTTCTATTGCTTTGTATGTCCCAGTCGTAGACAAAAAATAAATACAATACAATACAATACCAATTCGGTGTGAGCCAGTTCTCAGAGGTAAATGATAAGTGACAATGCGTTCACATTGTGAAGACGTTGTCACTTATCATTTACCACTCCGGTGGAAAGTGACACTGTAATGTTGTAAACACGTTTGGAACGCGTTTTAACTTCTCACTTCGGTGTGAACTAGCCTTTAGAATGTAACTTAATCAATTTATTAAACCTTTAACGAAAAAGACCCGTCATCTCTGCAAATCTCGAAGACTTTTATATATATTAGTACAAGTGAATGAAAACAACTTGGTTATTTCCAAATTTCCAAGGGCGGAAAGACACACGCACGCAGCGCAGACAGACAGACAGACAGACAAATTCAGACTAAGACTAAGACGCACATGCGCACACGCATGCACGCTTGCAGCGCAGCACCGACGCAGACACTCAGTACACGCGCGCATGTTCCCACACGCGCATAATGCACAAGCACAACGCACTAGCACCTAACCCGCACTCTTCCGCACGCCGTGCGGTTGGAAAGGAGAAAATAAATTGGAGAGTGGGAGCGTGTCTCCTTCCGCGACCGCGGCGGCACTACGCCACTCTCACTTTTTTAAATCGTTAGTTACTCCGACGTAAAAAATCACAATCAGTATAAAATCAACGCGACTCTGACCCATTATGTTTACAGTATTTGCGTGTATAAAAGATAAAAAAAGTCACAGTTACGAGTATTTAATAAGTTTCTGACTCCTTGTGTTATACACAGTAACGACGAAACGAAGCTTGTTAAAGATATCCCGGTTATATTTGATGTTCCGTTCTCAGTCCCGTGGATTGCACAAATGAGACAATCCCAGCTGGCGGGGGGCCCTTTGTTAAGCCCAGCGGCTTTGTTATCTCCGTCATATAAGGCGTTCCGGAGGTGTCCGGAACCCCATCTCGAGCTCTCCTACGGTTCTGAGTCATCCGAGACCATGTTCTTGGAGCGCTTGCGTGAGTGATTTCGAGGGAAAACCACGATTTTTCCAGCGGATTTCGTACTATCCGAGACGGTTTTCCCGGGGTTTCGAGGAACTTCCACGATTTTTTCTCGGAATCGTACTATGAGCGCCGGTTTTCCGGATTGCTCGCCGAATAATTGCGCGGAAGTTCTGGAATTTTTTCCTGAAATCGTACCTCGTTCGGCTGGGAAATAATTGTTGCGATTTTTTTTTTTCTTTTGGACCGGGAAACTTTTATTTTCCCGGTCGCGGGTTCGGCTAATCAAGAAGATGATTTATCTGGGCAATTAGGCTTTGCGGATAATAAAAAAAAACACACACACAGGGAAATGTGTTGTTGGATTTTGAACTCAGCACGACTTTTCAACGACAGTTTCCGTCTTTAATTTTCAGGGAGATGATATCAGGCCGAATCGGGCCGGGCCGGGCTGGGCCGGTCCTAATCGGGCCGGGCCGGGCCGGACCGGGAATACGGTAATCCGGCAGCAGCTTTAAGGCTGGTTCATACCTCAGCGACAAGTGAAAACGCGTTGTCACTTGTCACTCCTATGTGAACTGGCCTGCAGTCGTGAGCGAATTTTGATGGATTTTACATATTCAAAATTTTGCAAAACCAATTTTTGTTACCCGTTTACGACTACATATGCATTTACATTACAGTTATAACGTCTTTGTTTGTTAGATTGAGGTAGAAGCCGAGGATTAGAGTTGTTTAGATTTAAATCACGCTGTCAACGATTGAAAAAGCCAAACTCCAGTTCAAATTGCTTATAGTTTTGTTTTTGCAAAATCATTTAAATCAAAATAGACTAAACGTGACTGCCATATATAAACCTTATTATGAACTATAAAAATAGTCACAGTTACTAAGTTTTATAATAATTATTTTATAACTTTATCGTTGTGGCGATAAAATTGTTGGTTTTTTTGTATTTTTGTGTGCTAAAACAGTCGCTGGCTAATTAATTTGTAATTAAAAAAATTATCTTTTCTAAAATAAAAAAAACATAATTAATTACTATACTCAAGAATTTATAACACAAGAAAATGTCCGACTGTACACTAAACTTTTGACCAAAATTTTGCGAACAAAGTCGCACTTTTAAATTCGTGTGCGACTTTTCTCGCAAAAATCCGCCATTTTCTGCCATTATGCTTCTGCTATCCGCCATGCGATTTTTAACACAGTGTTAGTTTTCTCGCATTGGGGACTGCGACTTCTTTTGCACTCAATACTGCTTTATTCGCACTGCGATTATTTTAGCACTGCGAGTCTAACTGCATAACAAAAAAATACAGACGCTGGTGATCATTTTAAATAGAGTAAAACACATCGAAACTTGTTTTATTTAATTTTAAAACGTTGGAGAGTAACTTTATTTCATTAAAACTAAAGAGATGTTAAAATCTTAAGGTCAAAAACGATTTTTACTCATTTAAACACAAAAATTTCTCTCCGCTTTGTTTTTTATTTTTTTTTGTTGCGCAGCCAGACTCGCAGTGCAAAAATAATCGCAGTGCAAATAAAGCAGTATGGAGTGCGAAAGAAGTCGCAGTCCCCACTGCAAGACAACTAACACTGTGTTAAAACTGGCAGCGCGGGAAAACTAGCAGAAAATGGCGGATTTTTGCGAGAAAAGTCGCACATGAATTTAAAAGTGCAAGTTTTCTTGCAAAATTCTGGTCAAAAATTTAGTGTGCAGTCGGACATTTTTTTTTATTATATATTCTTGCAATAATTAATTGTTTTGAATTATCAGTGTGTTGGTTTGCGAGTTGACTCTTTTGATAAGCACTGTGCATTAAGTACAGGAGTTTGATTTGATAGAACAAAGCTATATAATGTTATGATATGTATGCTGGATGGTTTAAAACTTTGTTGCAATACACAATGAAGTACTGGAAAGCAAAAAAAGCCTTCGGATCAAAACAAAAAAAAAGAACTTGCTCAAAGCCATTTCAGATAATGCAGCTTTTTTGTCTTCTGAATCACACACGCGCAAATGTATTTAAATACAACAAAATGAGTTCAACATTTAATGCACTTGCTTTTATTGCGACTCCTTTTAAAACGTCCATTATTACAGTCGGTCAGAACGTAATGAGTTTCAGTAAAAATAGGCATTCGGTATGCGCGACTTAGTTTATCAAAAAAGGGCCAAATGTGCAGTAACTTTACGTCGTTGCGACTTGTTTTGCCGTAAAGTTCGGCACCCGGAAAAATTTAAACTATTCTTTCTACATAACAAAACGGGAGACTATACAAAAATCGTCGAAAAGATCGGAAAGTTCGTTGTTGCCATAGCTTGATCCCGCGCTGCGGGGGCTCAAGCCGGGATGCTTCTCCAAGGGCGAACCAGCTTTTTATCTTTCGGAATAAACAAAAACAACGGAGAGCTGGAAATATCAGCTTGATAAAAGAATACGGCGTCTTTTTTACATATTAAACGAACAAAACGGCTAAAGTGTATTGTCGTTTGCAATTCTGCGATTGAAAAGTATAGTGGAAATTTTCGGTACTCTTCGCGTGGGGAATTATTTTGGTTTAGAACCGACAATGTCGTTAGTGTAGGTGGCACTAAGCTACGGGTTTGAAAAAACTAATGTTGGTATTCGTTTTTTTTTGTATTGCTTCCCAATTCTAAATGTGAATATTCGCGCGACGAACCGAAAAATACGCAGAGCAGAGAGTCAAGAAAACACGGAATGTAAAGTTGTAACGTTTAGAATTATGAGGCCGAAAAATTCGAGTTTTTTGAAAGCAATAATGCAACACAAATTGTTATTTTTAACTTTTTGACTGAAAAAAATCGGCAATACAAGACTTGAACCTGTAATCCCCAACGTCGGTACGTTATCGATTGATGAGCTGCGTTGGACCATCAACCGTCAGCTTTACATCAGAACTCGTGTGTAAGACGTCCACGTCATATGTATTTGTGAAACATTAACCAACGGGAGTTGTTGCAATGTTTTAATGTAATTTGATTAGACAAACACCAGTTTAATGATGGGGTTATGAAGCGGTCACATAAACAATATTTATTTAAATTAAGAGAATAGCTAAAATAATTTTGCCTAGTTGATTTTGACATGATTTTTAAACTTTTATACGGATTTGATAAAGGAGAGTTTTCACGAGATGACTTATGTGGGCGAATTTAATTTTTTTTTAAATTAACAGAAAATATTTATTTTATTCAACAGAAAAAAATTCATTTTATTCATTAAACTGTAATGAGTGAAAACCATTTAAGGCTGGTTCATACTTCTGTAAAAACGTCCTTTGGACAAAGTTCAAAGGACGTTTTTACATATAAGTATGAACCAGCCTTTAATGAGTGAGTTTTATTATAGTGCGTTAGTTATTGCATATTTTTATCTTAAAATCTTCGTATTGTGGCTAAAATCCTTCACTGATCCAAAAGGATTTGTTTTGAAAAAAAAGTACATTTCTTTAGGGTTATTTAAATTTACAGTTTTTTGGCGTTACTTGTTCTAAGAATAGCGTTTGAATGCACTTTTACAACTTGCTAAAAAAAATATGCATATTAATCATGTTTTAAAAATGATTTCTTTTCTTTTGTGAATGTGCTACTATAATAGACAGTTGCGTATATTTTTTTTATTTTAAGTTTTGTGATCTCATTTCATGAAACAAGAAAACTTCATGTTACTTACAATTGAATGACTATATTAGTATATTTATAATCTTATCTTGGAATGTTTAATGATTAATCGTAGTTTTTTTTTAAAAAATAGCTTCCCATTGTATTTTTGCTTACTTTCCGAAGTCAACAGTCTAACGAACGTTTTAAAATCTTTGTTTATCAGAAATGTTTTGCGCATTTTTTAATCCATTTGAACTTTTTTTCTATCGTTGATAGTTCAGATATTATTGCGGTCTCATCGCGCTTTTTTTTCCCGTCTATCACTAGTCGTTTTATTTATTTTATTTATTTGTAATTCGCATAATGCAGGACACAACTAAAGCATTAAAAAATGCACTGAAATAAGCTGACACTTGTTAGTAAAATATTTGATTAATATTTGATCGTTGTTTTTTTCCTCATTCACCCCATTAATTTAAACGATTGACCCATCGAAAAACAAAAAGTTTTTTGTTTACTAGAAGTGGTTCGAGGTCCCGAGGTCTCCTAATCTCGATGGTGGTGTTTGTATACAATCGAGCGGTCACTGGGCGGGGTTGGTGGTATAAATGTCCACTGTTTTAAGCGCTTATTATAAACAAATAACACATATTTCGGTGGAAAACAACATATTGTGCGGGTGTGTCCGTGGGGTTGTCGACCCCAAACAGCACCCAAAACCGTGTGAAAACTATACCGCAATTAAAACTTGCATGTTGACCAAATTAAACGCTTTTCGGGTACGGGCACATATTCTCACTGCCAGATCAGGTAGCCTCATGATTAGTTTTAGAACCTAATGTTATTTTCCTTTTGACGAATCTTATTTTTAACAGGTTGTTAAGCTAATTGGGGAGGAGGGGGGGGGCTGCTGAGGGAATAATATAGCAGACGTCCTCAAGTGGCCGATTAACTTAATCCCGCACAGTATTTAGTGGCTTCCTGCGGTTACCTCTCCTTCTTACAGTTCATATTTCTTCCATAAATGACCAACAGTAGTATAGTAACAATTTAAAAACCATATTAGGTCCAAACAAACTGATTTGATACTTGCGCTAAGTCTCACATTCGGCAGAATTCTATTATTGGTTCATTTAATCAGAAGTGAGGTTGTCAAACTGTGCAAAGTGTAAACGCGGTGCGAGGTGATCTATTAAAATATTGCTGTTGTTTTTGCAGGATGTCCAGTAGGCGAAAGGCGACGCCCAGCAAAGTCTGTTCGTCAGGGAATCCAGTTGTAACCACGGAGGCGGCCGATTCAAGCAGCCCTGAGAGGAAAATGCTGGTGATAGGAGCCGATCATCCTGACTCGTCGCCGGCTGAGCAATCAGGACTGTACTCTCGGCGGACGGACGCGGGTGTGAGCGCGGACTCTTGCGCCACTTCGCCCGGGAATCGATCGGATACGAGCGGGGAGCACTCCGCCTCGGCACTGCCCCCGGTCAGCAAAAAGCAGCGATTGTTGAAAAACCACGAGGCAGACGTCCAACACCACCAGCATCACCACCACTCCTCATCTCACCAGCATAACGACAACGACAGCGGCGGAGATACGGACAGCGGGATCACTTCCGGTCGACGGACCAGCTCCCCGGGTTCCGTACCCTCCCCGTTGGCCTCCAGCGGTAAGGGGTCCCTATCTTCCGGGTCGGGAGAAACCGCATCTGGACGGATAACTCACGAAGAAGAGGGTTCGGAGTTGGTTTTTACCGATCTGACCTTGGACAAAACGGTCTTAATTCGGGCAGCATCCCTACGAGATGCCCTGGTCCCGCTGGGCCTGGATGGACGCGCGGCCGCGGTCTCGGAACTAATCGACCAGCTTCGAGATTTGAAAGAGCGGATCGAAGAGCACCGGCGCTCCGTCGGCCAGCACCGGGAAAAGTCCTTGGCCCCGCCCGCGGACACTTCCGGGAGTGTGGACGGAGAGCGGGAGCGACCGCCGCCGCCGTCGTCTCAGCAGTCCCAACTCTGGAACGGGAAAGCGTTCGCCCCGGTCCCGCAACGAATGGCCGTCAGTTCGACTTCGGATGAGGGGGAAAAGACTCCACATACGATCGGCGGTCCGATGGAACCGGTGGCCGTGAAATCGCCGGTAAAATCCCTCCCGCCGCCCCAACCGTTGCCGCAACTGCCGAACGGTTTCAATTCCACCGGCGCCAGCAAAACCCCGACCGACTTTTCCGCGCAAAGTTTGACCGATTTCTCACAGATTCTACCAAAGACAACGGTGGTAAGCTATTTTTTTTTATTAAAAACTGTAAGGGCTGGTTTAAACCGGAATGGTTAGTGACAAGTTTCGCATGGCAGGGGCAAGTGACGATATTGTGGTGTAAACGAATGCGGAACGCGTAGTTACTTGTCACTCCGGTGTGAGCTTGGTCTAAGTTTACTATTTGCTTTTAATTAATAAGTAAAATTATTCCCGTGATTGTTTACAACAAGAATATCACTAAGCTCAAATTGTGTCGTCAGAATGGTGAAGATTTCATTCATGATAAAATAAAAATCCAGTCGATATCTTCTCATTAACGTAATCCGCGGGTGTTTACAATGAGAATGCCACTAAGTTTATATTATTTCTTATCAAAATGGCAATTCTGTTAGTAATTGGTTCAAATTTAGATGCCACTACTGCGGCTGATGATTCACAACTTCCCCACTTGTTTCACATCGAAAAACATTTTCATTGTTTATTACAGAAATTACCATGAGTACTTTTTTACCCGCAGCTCCGCTCGCTTGCACACGTCAAAGTTCAATATTTACCATAGAAGTACGGTCTTTTTTAAGTTTTCAAAATCTCATTTAATAAATAATTTGCATACGGTGTCGTTTAATTTGCATTAGCATGGTTTTTGCGCAGCTTATTAGTCTTTCGGTATGATGTTCAGTTTTGTATTAGTACGAATATTTTACGACGTTTCTGACTCATTGTGTCAGAGTAACGAGGAAGTGTATCTACTAAAAATTCCGATCCAATAAAAATAAACTGTCATTTTTATAGTTAGGCGGGAATTATGCGAGCTTTCTGTAAGTTGTGTATACTTTTACTGTACTTAAACATTTGTGGCAATTAGGGAACATTACTAAACATACTTCCCAATGTACTGTAGTACTAAAACTGAACATAGCTAGATTTATTGTGCGGTCAGTTAAATTTAGTTGTGTGTTTCAAAACTGGGACTAAAGACGAATTCTAACAGGGTGAAAACAGCAGGGTAGTAAAGTAACCACTCGTTTTTCGAGAAAATATCACGTGTAAAAAAACACCTGACGCAACTTAATAATAATTGGTTACATTATCCCTGCCAACTTTTTTTTTATTAATTTTATCCCCGCACGTTTATTTTTCTTTTCTTCCTGACGGCGAGCGGTTACGCCCTTAATTTCAGCCTGAAGGATTTTAACTATAGTTTTCGTTCTTCCATATTTTTGATCGCTTCTAATCATAAAAAAACCTAAATAATAACAAAAATAAACTGTTATATTCGATAGTATTTGTATTTTAAAATACTTCAAAATAGTAAACGTGTGGATAAATAAGACACATCTTGCGACATTTTAGGGTATAGGGTCTTTGAAGCCGATAAGAAGGATTTTAAACCTTAGAAAATTTTCGGGAATTTGGAGCAGTTAAAAATGAGCACTTGGAGCTCTAAACAAAAAAATTGAATTGGGTTTCGGTTTAAACTTTGGTTTAATATATTAGGATTCAGCCATTTTTTTGTCTCCAAGTTCCTTACTTTTGGCTCTAAGTTCCCTCGATTCCATCAACTCTAAATCTATTTCAGACATTGCCAGCTCAACTCGATACTTTACAAAACAGAGTCATGTAAATAAAGTGATACTAACCTTCATCACAGCTTAGAATAGTTTAAAATTTTTAAAAAATCCTTACCCACGATACTTTACAAAATAGAGTCATTTAAATAAAGTGATACTGACCTTCATCACAGCTAAATAGTTTACAATTTTAAAAAATCCTTACCCACGATACTTTACAAAACAGAGTCATGTAAATAAAGTGATACAAACCTTCATCACAGCTTAGTATAGTTTAAAATTGTTAAAAAATCCTTACCCACGATACTTTACAAAATAGAGTCATTTAAATAAAGTGATACTGACCTTTATCACAGCTAAATAGTTTACAATTTTAAAAAAATCCTTACCCACGATACTTTACAAAATAGAGTCATGTAAATAAAGTGATACTGATCTTCATCGCAGGTAAATAGTTTAAGATTTTAAAAAAATCCTAAACTCAACCCGTTTACAGCACCACCCTTTTTCCATACTAAAGGCTGGTTGATACTTATGACAAAACGTCCTTTGGACAAAGTCCAAAGGACAAATTTAGAAAAGCCAAAACGTCCTTTGGTCTTTTTCCTTTGGAGAGAAGTATGAATGTTGCTTAGAATTTGTCCTTTGAAGAAAGTCCAAAGGACAAAATCCTAAGGGAAAAGTCCAAAGGACAAAAAGTACGAACACGTTGTCCTTTTGATTTTGTCCTTTGGAATTTGTCCTTTGGACAAAATCCAAAGGACGTTTTTACGCTGTATTTGGCCAAAGCACGTGTTGTCATAAGTATGAACCAGCTTTAACCATGGTGATTTCAAGAACATTTTCTAGTACCCACTGGAAATTTCTAGATACGAGAAGTGGATTGGTTTTTTCACGAAATGTGGAGGTGTTTTATTATCTTGTTATCACAGATATTGTTCGTCGATTATTATAAGAAGATCGTGACTGATAGCATGTAATCAAATATATGACACGTGTCCTTTGTATGTAATCACGTCAAAATGTTATTGTAGTAATAATATATTTATTAAAAATTCTTTAATTACATGGCGGAAATGGTTCTGCCCTACGCACCTGGTCTTTAGTTAAAAAATTATTGACGGTTTTATAAACTAATTATAATTATTTCTTTATTGAGGTTTGAAAAAAGTGAATATTTAATATTAAATGTTTTGAAAATTTTGTGTTCGAAAGTCTCTTCGCGGAGTAGAATAGAATTTAACTTAGTTCCAAGCATTATTAAATAGCTAAAAAGAAAAAAAAACACTTACATAAAATATGAATATTTTAAAAGCAGCAAAGCCAACCTTTTAGGTAAAACCTAAATCTAAAATCTAAACTAAAAACAAAATAATTCAGCATTGGAAATATGGCAGAAATATTTTTAAGCCAACTGCGTATATATCTATTTGAAGCAAAAGCTAAAACACAAAATATTTATTTTTTCAACAAAATTCCTATATTAATTTGATTTTTTTCTAATCGCACTTTAAAATATTTATTTTTTCAATGCAAAGATCCTATATTAATTTAGTAAATTTTTACAATTTAATATAACATATTAGAAAATACAGTATATTTTATGAATTTTTTAACTATTTAAAGCTTCTTTGATGTAAAACTAATTAAAGCAACTAAAAGAAATTAACATATAAACGAAACTGAAGCAAACTTGCGTGAAGAGTCAAATCATGTTTTCGCGTAAAATAATTTTACTATTTTTAATAATCTGTCCCACCCACTATTTCATTGCCCACGCCTAGCGTGTTACCAGGACCTGATACATAATTAGTCATTAACAACGCACAAAGACGATCCCAATTATAAACTTCCAATCTTTGTCTTTAAATTCAGTTGTTGAAAATAGTTTCCTTGCAATTCAGTAGGTTTGCTTTTGAAAAAAAGACTTCAGATTCGACTGGCTAACCGGTTACTCTTTTTCTATCCCAGTATTCTAAAGTGATAACTGAAGAAGACAGATTCGACCATTCTCCAGCATCTGGTCCGTTGAAGGTTTATCGTAAAATATAAAAGATCCGATTGATAAGATATGCCACAATCAACCCAAGATATTATAGACTGGTTGTGTTCAGTACGTTTGCTTTCTAAAAAATGCTTTAGCGGTATTATCAGTCCATTGGTTCCGGAGGGTTCCCGATTTTAAAAATCAATGTATATTGGCTTTTTTTTATAAAATTTTAATTACGAAGAAAATACTTTTTAATTGGCCTTCCATCATAGCACCAGAATATCCATTCTTAAAGACGTCATTTGACTCAGTAACTGATTACAATTTTTTTAAAAAATATTTACTAAAAAAGTAAATATTGTTTTTTTATTTATTAAATTAATTTGTTGCTATTATAGTGTGTTATACTATAAAAAAACGTGTGAAATCTATTTATTAACTTAGAACAAAATTTATATTAATTAAAACAAATTTTAAGCTAAAAAATCGACAAAATACTAGTTTTGTAATTTAAATTTATAATTTTCCGGACATTTTTTATTTATTTCATTAGCATAATTAATGAATTTACCAATTATATAAAATGTTTAAATAAAAAATTTTTGAACGTTTAAACTTGTATTGGTCACTCTTATGCTTAAAATGTTAAGTGGGAAAATTAAAAAATGGGAAGAAGTCGGTTTAAACAACGAAACGGTATGAAATAAAAGCAATTTTGTTGCCATTCGGCAATTTAATTTATCAAATTATTTTTTCTCTATTTTATTGAAAACTATCTACAAAATTTTATAGGTTTACTAAATTAAATTACATAAATTATTTAGAAACCTAATTTTAGATATATTATAAAGCGCTTAAAACGAAAATCCTTTGAGAATAGACAATAAATGGCTATTTGTCGTGCTGATTTTATCAAAATTTACACAACTATTTAGCTATTTTTGCTGTTTTATCTTCAATCAAAAAATAATTTTATGAGTTATCATATAAAATTTAACTATAGGGTATAATTAACAATGGCCCATTTTTGATGTAACTGTATAAAAATGGCATTAAAAAACATAATATATATAAATTTGATTTCTTCTCCTAAAATAAAACACGATTTTAAAATAAGAAAAAATCATATAATTATAATTAAACTTAAAAATATTAAATAATTTGGTTTTGGTAATTGGACTTGTGTCTGGCAATTCCTCATTTTAGACCGTTATCAGTTTCACTTAAATAACCACTTATATTGTAGATTGCAAATATAAGTTGTAACTTATTAAGTTGTAAGTTGTAACAAATAATCAAGAAATGTGCCCTGTTTTTTTGCATTCATAATTGAAAAATAAGAAAAACCCTGTTTTAATTGTTTACAGAATTAGTTTTTCAAAGATTTAAATATATGAACTTATTTGTTGTGTCCATTAAATATTTACGGCTTTGCTGTGAGCTGAAACACAGATTTCCAATTTTATCATAATAAAAATTTCATTTTGTTTAATATTATTAACTCTTTCTCATCTGTTTTTTTGCAGTGGTTCAGTAACTGCAGCAGTGTTTATGTTCTGCTATTCCATATGCACTTTGCATTGTGCGGAAGGGACTTTTTGAAGTGATTATAACTACTGGCAAGTATAGGAGGTTTATGTAATAAGAAGTCATGGCTTGTTGTCATTGGTTTGTCAGGACCTAGAATAGGCCTGAATAGAAAAAGGACCTGGGTTCGAATCGCCAGGAGTTATGAATCATCACTATTGATGTATAGACTAAGGACTTCTTGATAAAGGGAAGTGCGACTCATCAGCAAGGTTCTGCTGCACAAATTATATTAAAACAATGTATAATTTTTTAGTTTATAAGTCTAACAAAAAAAGACGTTCCATCACACCATATACGACAAAATCCACTATGCAGAAAACACCATAATGCCTTCAACGTCTTTTTACTGTGTAAATTATTTAGTCAATTTGACTGCATAATTTGAATACAAAAAAAGATTGAGGTTGAGTTGTCGGGTTTATTCAGTTAAGGAAATTGCCTGTGAAAAGGTTGGACTACTGAATTAGTATAGATGATAAGAATTAGTATATATTATAATATTAGTATAATAATGATATAATTAATATAATAATATAAATAATTAGAGAATTAATCAGAGCTTTTGTAAGGCAGGCTCTTGCGGGGCCAGGGCACACGCGCCTGGACGCCTCCAGCTCCTCCTGTCCCCGGAGCACGCCCGGTCTCCAGTACGCCTCCAATCTCCTGAATAGGTGAGGATTTGAGGGACGTGTTTCGGTACAAATATACTCTGAATGAGATATTTCTGAATAAAACTTCTTTTACAAATAAAACTACTATCGTATTATTAACCCTCACAAAAACACTCAATCCAACAAAATTAAAACTTTTAATAATTTTTTCAAATCTTAATTAACTATCATGTAAATTTTTTTTAAAGAAAATTCGTTATTTTTTTTTAAAAATCCATCCCACAATTTTTTATCCCCCTTCATCTAATTTTCACTCACCAATATAATAACCATACACCCAATTCCTAATTATAACTCCAAATTACAAACTCCTCCGAAAACGTAAACCAAATAATACACTTTCCTAACCCTTAATTTCAAAACATTCATTTGAAAAAAAAACACTAAAATAATCTACATAAAACTACCCTTCTTCAAAAATATACTGAAAATATTGCTATTTTTAATTTTTTTCTTAATTAAACTTAAGAATACTACATTAAATACAATAAAACAAACCTCTCCTTAAAAACATTAAAACCACCCTCCCCTATTAATCTTTAAACTAAAACACCAACCCTCTAATTTAATAAACAATAAATAAAAATCTTAACAACTCCAAACCCTCTTCTAAACATCCCCCCCCCCACCTCAAACCACCAAACCAAATCTACCCCAGGCAAAATTCTCTAAAAAAAAAAAATCGATTCTCCTTCTTAATTTCACACGTTTTTTGTGAATATGTCTAAGATAATTAATAAATAAAAAACAATATCTTATAATTTTAAAATCTTGTCATGCGTCTTTTTTGCGATTAAAAAGTATTTCTCGTATTAAAATTTTTAAATTATAAAAAAAAGCCAATATACATTGATTTTTAAAATCGGGAACCCTCCGGAACCATGGACTGATAATACCGCAAAAGCATTTTTTAGAAAGCAAACGTACTGAACACAACCAGTCTATAATATCTTGGGTTGATTGTGGCATATCTTATCAATCGGATCTTTTATATTTTACGATAAACCTTCAACGGACCAGATGTGGAGAGTGGCGAATCGCTTCTTCAGTTATCTTTAGAATACTGGGATAGAAAAAGAGTAACGGTTAGCCAGTCGAATCTGAAGTCTTTTTTTCAAAAGCAAACCTACTGAATTGCAAGGAAACTATTTTCAACAACTGAATTTAAAGACAAAGATTGGAAGTTTATAATTGGGATCGTCTTTGTGCGTTGTTAATGACTAATTATGTATCAGGTCCTGGTAACACGCTAGGCGTGGGCAATGAAATAGTGGGTGGGACAGATTATTAAAAATAGTAAAATTATTTTACGCGAAAACATGATTTGACTCTTCACGCAAGTTTGCTTAAGTTTCGTTTATATGTTAATTTCTTTTAGTTGCTTTAATTAGTTTTACATCAAAGAAGCTTTAAATATTTTTAAAAAACACCTTAATTCCATAAACTTATATACTGTATTTTCTAATATGTTATATTAAATGTATTTATTCTTATTTTTACAATTGTTATATTAGGTATTATCTTGTATTATACCATTTGAACAAATAATTAAATAAATAAATAAATAAATAAATAAATAAATAAATAAATAGTTTCAAAAGTGCGATTCAGAAAAAAAATCCCAAATTAATATAGGATTTTTGCATTGAAAAAATAAATATTTTGTGTTTTAGCTTTTGCTTCAAATAGATATATACGCAGTTGGCTTAAAAATATTTCTGCCATATTTCCCATGCTAAATTATTTTGTTTTTAGTTTAGATTTTAGATTTAGGTTTTACCTCAAAGGTTGGCTTTGCTGCTTTTAAAATATTCATATTTTATGTAAGTGTTTTTTTTTCTTTTTAGCTATTTAATAATGCTTGGAACTAAGTTAAATTCTATTCTACTCCGCGACGAGACTTTCGAACACAAAATTATCAAAACATTTAATATTAAATATTCAGTTTTTTTCAAACCTCAATAAAGAAATAATTATAATTAGTTTATAAAGCCGTCAATAATTTTTTAACTAAAGACCAGGTGCGTAGGGCAGAACCATTTCCGCCATGTAATTAAAGAATTTTTAATAAATATATTATTACTACAATAAATTTTGACGTGATTACATACAAAAGACACGTGTCATATATTTGATTACATGCTATCAGTCACGATCTTCTTTATAATAATCGACGAACAATATCTGTGAAAAATAAGATAATAAAAAACATCGACATTTTCAGTGAAAAAACCAATCCATTTCTCGTATCTAGAAATTTCCAGTGGGTACTAGAAAATGTTCTTGAAATCACCATGGTTAAAGCTGGTTCATACTTATGACAACACGTCCTTTGGACAAATTTAAATAAAAAAACGTAAACGTAAATAAAAAAACGTCCTTTGGACCGTAAAAACGTCCTTTGGATTTTGTCCAAAGGACAAATTCCAAAGGACAAAATCCAAAGGACAACGTGTTCGTACTTTTTGTCCTTTGGACTTTGCCTAGGATTTTGTCCTTTGGACTTTCTTAAAAGGACAAATTCTAAGCAACATTAGTATCTCCAAAGGAAAAAGAGCCAAAGGACGCTTTGGCTTTTCTAAAATTGTCCTTTGGACTTTGTCCAAAGGACGTTTTGTCATAAGTATGAACCAGCCTTTAGTATGGAAAAAGGGTGGTGCTGTAAACGGGTTGAAGTTTAGGATTTTTTTAAAATCTTAAACTATACCTGCGATGAAGATCAGTATCACTTTATTTACATGACTCTATTTTGTAAAGTATCGTGGGTAAGGATTTTTTTAAAATTGTAAACTATTTAGCTGTGATGAAGGTCATTATCAATTTATTTAAATTACTCTATTTTGTAAAGTATCGTGGGTAAGGATTTTTTAAAAATTTTAAACTATTCTAAGCTGTGATGAAGGTTTGTATCACTTTATTTACATGACTCTGTTTTGTAAAGTATCGAGTTGAGCTGGCAATGTCTGAAATAGATTTAGAGTTGATGGAATCAAGGGAGTTAGAGCCAAAAGTAAGGAACTTGGAGACAAAAGTCCCAGTTTTGAAACACACAACTAAATTTAACTGACCGCACAATAAATATTAGCTATGTTTAGATTTTAGTACTACAGTACATTGGGAATTACTGTTTAGTAATGTTTATTTAATTTCCACAAAATGTTTTCAAGTAGAGTAAAAGTATACACTAACTTACAGAAAGCTCGCATAATTCCCGCCTAACTATAAAAATGACAGTTTATTTTTATTGGATGGAGAAAATTTGCATAGATACACTTCCTCGTTACTCTGACACAATGAGTTAGAAACGTCGTAAAATATTCGTACTAATACAAAACTGAACATAGATTCTGAAAGACTAATAAGCTGCGCAAAAACCATGCTAATGCAAATTAAACGACACCGTATGCAAATTATTTATTAAATGAGGATTTTGAAAACTTAAAAAAGACCGTACTTCTATGGTAAATATTTGAACTTTGACATGTGCAAGCGAGCGGAGCTGCGGGTAAAAAAGTACTCATGGTAATTTCTGTAATAAACAATGAAAATGTTTTTCGATGTGAAACAAGTGGGGAAGTTGTGAATCATCAGCCGCAGTAGTGGCATCTAAATTTGAACCAATTACTAACAGAATTGCCATTTTGAGTAAGAAATAATATAAACTTAGTGGCATTCTCATTGTAAACACCCGCGGATTACGTTAATGAGAAGATATCGACTGGATTTTTATTTTATCATGAATGAAATCTTCACCATTCTGACGACACAGTTTGAGCTTAGTGATATTCTTGTTGTAAACAATCACGGGAATAATTTTACTTATTAATTAAAAGCAAATAGTAAACTTAGACCAAGCTCACACCGGAGTGACAAGTAACTACGCGTTCCGCATTCGTTTACACCACAATATCGTCACTTGCCCCTGCCATGTGAAACTTGTCACTAACCATTCCGGTTTAAACCAGCCCTTACAGTTTTTAATAAAAAAAATAGCTTACCACCGTTGTCTTTGGTAGAATCTGTGAGAAATCGGTCAAACTTTGTGCGGAAAAGTCTGTCGGAGTTTTGCTGGCGCCGGTGGAATTGAAACCGTTCGGTAGTTGCGGCAACGGTTGAGGCGGCGGGAGGGATTTTACCGGCGATTTCACGGCCACCGGTTCCATCGGACCGCCGATCGTATGTGAAATTTTTTCCCCCTAGTCCGGAGTCAAACTAACAGCAGTTCGTTGCGGGACCGGGGCGAACGCTTACCAGTTCCAGAGTTGCGACTGCTGAGACGACGGCGGCGGCGGTAGTTCCCGCTCTCCATCCACACTCCCGGAAGTGTCCGCGGGCGGGGCCAAGGACTTTTCCCGGTCCTGGCCGACCAAGCACCGGTGCTCTTCAATCCGCTCTTTCAAATCTCGAAGCTGGTCGATTACGTTCCCAGGACCGCGGCCACGCGTCCATCCAGGCCCGGCGGGACCAGGGCATCTCGTAGGGATGCTGCCCGAATTGAGCCGATTTGTCCAAGGTAGGATGGGTTAAAACCAACTCCGAACCCTCTTCTTCGTGAGTTATCCATCCAGATGCGGTTTCTCCCGACCCGGGAGATAGGGACCCCTTACCACTGGAGGCCAACAGAGAGGGTACGGAACCCGGGGAGCTGGTCCATCGACAGGAAGTGATCCCACTGTCCGTATCTCCGCCGCTGTCGTTGTCGTTATGCTGGTGAGATGAGGAGTGGTGGTGATGCTGGTGAAGTATTGGACGTCTGCCTAGTGGTTTTTCAACAATCGCTGCTTTTTCCTGACCGGGGGCAGTGCCAAGGCAGAGTGCTGCCCGCTCGTGTCCAATCAATTCCCGGGCGAAGTGGCGCAAGAGTCCGCGCTCACACCCGCGTCCGTCCGCCGAGAGTACAGTCCTGATTGCTCAGACGACGACGAGTCAGGGATGATCGGCTCCTATCGCCAGCATTTTCCTACTCAGGGCTGCTTGAATCGGCCGCCTCCGTGGTTACAACTGGATTCCCTGACGAACAGACTTTGCTAGGCGTCACCTTTCGCCTACTGGACATCCTGCAAAAACAACAGCAATATTCTAATAGATCACCTCGCACCGCGTTTACACTTTGCACAGTTTGACAACCTCACTTCTGATTAAATGAACCAATAATAGAATTCTGCCGAATGTGAGACTTAGCGCAAGTATCAAATCAGTTTGTTTGGACCTAATATGGTTTTTAAATTGTTACTATA
>JASAMX010002543.1:0-11710 GCA_030248175.1 Microlaimidae sp. YZB2_3 | reverse complement strand
GCAGGTTGCAGTACCTTTATAAAAAAAGAAGCCTATCACATACGATGTAGGCACGAGAACGGGAACTATACTATATTACCTGAACATTTTATAATATGCAAATTACCTGGTCGATTTAATAAAAAAATCGACTTGATAATCTTACATACTGAAAATTTGATTATCCACCTTGTAGTCCGTGTGTATACTCCAAAATTCACTAATTGTAAACCCGCCTCTGCTTGCAAATCTTTTTGAATATTGAAAGTATCTGGACAATTATATTTATTTACCCGCTCCCGTGACGGCCCTTTCCTCGGTTACAACCGTGAAACCTTCGTATTACCGCGGTGAAAACATTCGTTTCACGGTGGTGGTATCTACATCTAACCATTGTCGTACAGTTCAGTTTCACCTAGGTCGTACGTAGGTCATACCTAATACACTGCATTCGCTAACGCAAATAAAATCTGCTAATTTATTGATAACGTACCGTTTTAACCATTTCAATTTGCTCGCTTTATGAAGATTAAAGGTAAACCAAACGTAGCTGCAACAGTATCCTCACGTGATTAATTTAGATACGCCTACATGACTTTCATGCGGAGAAATTTTTTCGTTCACACAAAATCATCAATTTTTAGAAAATTCAATGTGCAAATTATAATTTATGAATCAAATGTTAAGGTTTCTCCTGATAGTTTTTAATGCAAAGCGTTTAGTAGTAAACCAATTGCAGAACCTAGCAAAAATTACGGTTTTTTTACTTGAATAAAAATTATTTGTGAATTATTAGCATTATATTTTAGAATATCCAAACGGCAAAAAATTCGAAAAATTTACAAAAAGCAGGAAACAAATTATGTTTTTGTTTTTAATTTATGTGAATGGGATTTAAAATAATAAAAAATCTTTAAAAAATATTTATTGGAATGAAAATTTGGTTTCATGAGGGTTCGACCTCTTCACAATCCTCAAATTGTCTACGCCTTAAACGATTGCGCCACACAACATCGGAGATGAAGTTCAAGAACACATATATAAACAAATACTCTGTATTAAATTGAATCTAATTGGCTGATAAAGTGACGTTAGATTCTCGTGATTTGAGTTGTTACTTAATGGGGGAGCCTTTTTTAATCGAACGAACAACTGCACGTAACAACTTTTTTAATTGAACGAACAGTTGCAACCACGTTGGGTTTACCTTTAATGACGCACACAGAATTATGTATGACTTAGTACGACATAGGTACACGTAGATACTACCATCGAGAAACACAGATTTCACCGCGGTAATATCAAGGTTTCACAGTTGTAACCGGGGAAGAGCAATCACGGAAATGGGATAAGCCCACCAGATAAATGAAGTTAAATAACAATAACAAATAACTTAAATGAGTGATATCCCTTCTATGCTACAATATTAAAATATGCTACGGAGCTCCGACAACTTCCCGCAAAAGAAGCTCCAGAACTTTAGAACTTTTAATGAGCTATTTTAAACTTTGAAATATGATTTAAGATATTCTATCTGTATTTTAAGACTATTTTTATTATATGTAATAAATTTTTAAAAAATTCAAGTACCAAAATTGTGACATGGGTTCGGCACAAAAGAGTCCCCGCACAAAAGAATCCTGAAAAAAATTGCAGCTGGAACAAAAGAGCCCTGGAGAAAATGCGTTTATGTGCCCAAGCGCTACGAGCCCTGAGGTCGGCACAAAAGAGTCCTGACATAAAATCAATTTTTCACAGCTAACATACAATGCTACACAGCTTTCTTCTAGTTTTTTATTTGTTTTTTTAATTAGCCTCTTAAGAGGTTGTGTGAAGAATTTAGCGGATAAAAAATTAATGTTTTCAAGTATTTTTATTATTTGGTTATTAAAACGCTTAAAGCTTTGTAAAACGTTTAAAAAATAAGAAAAAAATTATTGTTGTATTTGGGTATGAATCATATAATATTGAATTAGTGTTTTTGTCATATAATTAAGTCTATGTCAAACAAAATCATGTCTAAGTAATGATTTTAGTTGGCATAAATTCTTTGTTCATTGTTAAAAAGTTAGAATTTTTATCAAACTAGTGTTTTAATCGTAATTGTAAGAACGATCGTAAATGTCAGACAACAAGATGAACAGACCACTGGGACTTTTTGCGTGCCATTGCGCACAACTACAAATTAAAAAAAAACAAACAAAAAACACAAAAAGACACTGTTTCCGCCTATTTGCTGATTTTTAACCAAATAATGAGTAAAAAACAACCAAATATTGTTAGAAATACCTCCAGACTAATACAGGTTTCTCTACTTTTTTGCCAACTTTTAGTATTTTTTAAATTTAATTATTTTGTGTTTTTTTAACTAAATATTTGGTTGATTTTTGGAAACTAGTTGGTAATTTTTTACCAAATACACTAGCAGTTTTATTATCAGATGCTTAGTGAGTAGTGTTGGCAGCTATTTAACCAAATATTTGTCAACTTTTTACCAAATACTTGGCATTTGAATTACGCAAATTACACGAATTATTAATGCTAAATGTTTTATATAAATTCTTGTGATCATAACGCAATGCAAATAAACACACCAGAAAAGCAAAACTATTGAACATAACTTTAAATAACATAAATAACACCACAAAATACGCAGTAATTAAGGTAAATATTCACTAAACTCAAAAAATTTTCTGCAGAAAAATAACAAAGCAATTTAAAAATATTAAATACGAATTTTTTACTGAAACGCTTTATTATTTATTTACAATAAAAATGTTGGTGATTAATTATTAGCTTTGTATTTGATTAAAACTTATTTGATTTGTCAATAATGACTCGTTAACGCAACTACTGAACATAATGAATTAAACGTATAATTTTATGAAAATGCCCCCAGGTTTTAAGTTGTCGTTAAAATATTAGCGGTCTTTCAGAAATTTTTTTAAATTTACAGAAACTTTTGAAATTCTTTTGAAGTCTAACGCAAACGTTATCACATACGAGACAATACATAGAATCCTTCTTTAGATCAAAAAACGTTAAATCACATTAAAAAATCTGGGTAACCTTTCTCCAGCCCGCTAATGAAAGGATTGAAAACTGTAATTATTGGAATAAACATTTGTTTTCCCAAGAATAAAAGTAGCAACTTAAAAAAATTTTTTAGCTAAAACTTTTAAATTAACTGTTCGTCGTTACTTTGACAAAGAGTCACAATCAGTATAAAATCAACCTGACTCATTTTGTTTGGATAATTTATGTGTTAGAATATAAAAAAAGTCAAAGTTACGAGTATTTTACGACGCTTTTGACTCATTATGTCAGAATAACGACGTGTTGAAATACGTCATAATCTGGAAGACAGCTGAGGTGTAAACATTGTATGAGAGCTGTGAAAACTTGATTTTATGCCAGGACTTTTTTGTGCCGATCTCAGCGCTTGAACGCATTTTCTTCAGGACTCTTTTGTGCCAGGACTTTTTGTGCCAGCTGTGATTTTTTTTCAGGATTCTTTTGTGCCGGGACTCTTTTGAAGGTGAGCCGTGTGACACATACTCAATATGTGTGCGTTCCGCCTTTGATTTTGTGAAACTCAAAGTGCAAGCTTAAATTTTAAAAAAATGCGATTATCCTTTTATTTTACTTGTTCGGCCTATGGTGTAATGAATAGCACACCAGAGTCGATTTTCAATTCCTGTATCAGCCAAATTTTTCAATAGATTTGGCTTTTTTAAATTTTTTAGTGCCTGGTTATTTTCGCTGTTTCTTTGGGTAGCCACAAAAGAATTTTAACCAAATAATTTATTACATAACTTCATAATTATTAATGAAATTCAGAGGTTCCCCGGGTTGCTCAGAAAAGGAACAGGCCAGAAGAGCTAGGTACTAAAAAGCCGAAAAAAGGGGACCTAAAAATCAAGCAGCCAGACCGAAAGGAACAAAAGAGCCAAATGGGAGATAATCATGAGAAAAAACAAAAGAACCAAGAGGTCAGAGAGTTGGACTTAAGAGCCTGACTTTTTAGGACCAAAAAGGCAGAAAAAAGGGACTTAGTCTTTGACGGTGCTTTGTTGTTTAATAACGTTATAAGGCATAATTTTTTAAATAAACACATTGGAAGGAACTTTAGAGATTTATTTTCTTTTTTTAATTACTTTAAAAAATTTGCTATTGCAACACATTACGTAGTTACATTACATTTTTTTAAAAATTATTCTTCCTATAGTTTGGTTTGTAAACTAAATAGACGAATTAAGAAATTTAAATACCTCTAAGATGTCTCTATGGACCTACCTAGCATAACAAAAACTGGGTCGGCGGTCCCACCACGAAACAAAATTCCTTTCAAATTAAATGCATTTTTTTCTATTATTTTTGAAACTGGAAGTATTATGTACGAGTAAAACATCTACTTGAAAAATATTAGTGGTCTTTTTGTATTTAATTAAGCGTTACAAAATCTTTTTTTTTTTCTGATTAACCAAAAAATTACATATGGGAAACCTTAGTTACGCTTAATACAGCTCTCTAAATAATGGTCAAAAGTTTAAAAAATACTCGAAATTGTTTTAATATAGTTGTTTAATCTCCGGTTTAGAAAAAAATTAGGTAAAATCATTGGTTTTATAACGAATTCTGATTTCGCGGCGGGACCGCGGACCCAAATTTTTGTAATGCTAGGTAAGTCCATTGGCTAAAATTTGAATATGTAAGAATAAAAGGTGCCAAAAAGCCAAACGTAGTCACTCTATCGGTCGTCAAAAAATACTTTTAGTATTACACATCAACAGAAAGAAAGATTGCTTATTAAAATAAAATTTATGATTTAAAAGCATGGAAAATAAAATTTTGTCGCAAATGTGTGACAAATTAAAATTTAAAAATAATTAGAAAACTATATCAAAGGTTAAAACATTCAAATTTATATATATGTTATTTCATTAACGGTTTTTTTACGTTTGGCTCTTGGTCTCTCTTACGATGTCGATTTACGCATGTAAACGTTATTTTTAAATAACTCTGTCTCTTTTGGATCTTTGGACATTATGTGTCTCCCTTTTGGGCTCTTTGGTACCCAGCTCTAAGGTTCCGCCATTTCCTTCTCCTAATCTCTTTGCCTTTCTCTATTGGCTCTGAGGTGAACTTTTTGTGGCTCTTTGGTCCCAGAAAATGCTGCTCTTAGGTTCCAAAATCGAGCCATGGGACTTTAAAGCTAGGTACTAAAAAGCCGGGAAAAAAGGACCTAAGAGCCAAGCAGCCAGAACGAAAGGGACAAAAGTGTCAAATGGAAGATAATCATGAAAAATACAAAAGAGCCAAGAGGTCAGAGAGTTAGACTTAAGAGCCTGACTTTTTAGAACAAAAAACCAAAAAAAAGGTACTTGTCTTTGACGGCATACTTACTCTAAATAAACACATTAGAGGGGACTTTAGAGACGTATTTTCTTTTTTAATTATTTTCACAAATGTGCTATTGCAACACATTACAATAAACTATAGAACTAAATTTTATTTTTATTTAGTT
Source organism: Microlaimidae sp. YZB2_3 (assembly GCA_030248175.1). Lineage (NCBI taxonomy): Eukaryota > Metazoa > Nematoda > Chromadorea > Desmodorida > Microlaimidae > Microlaimidae sp. YZB2_3. The sequence continues at coordinate 6,204 of JASAMX010002543.1, read as the reverse complement.
TTTTTTAATCAGTGTAATGTTTAGGCGTTTTTTACGAGTAATTCATGTTTTTTTAAATAATTCATAGATTTATAGATTTTCTTGATTGTATTTCTTATTGGTCAAATAAAATAAAGGTCAAAAATTTTTTTGTAAATTTAATGTTTTTTCAAAACTAGTTTAAAACGCTAAAAATACATATAAAATAATTTTAAATGTATTTCAAGCTTTAATAAGCTTAAAATCGCCCATTTAAAAGGCAGAGCTCCGGAACTCCCTCCGATTTAAATGGTCAGAGCTCTGAAGCATGATATTGAACGTTAGGAACATCACTCTTCTGATTGTGTTGAATATTTAAAAATTTGTATTTTTTCCTAAACTCAATTTTGGAGAAAATTGACTTTCTTGCGTGGCAGCGCTTAGCAAACACGAACACGCCTAACAAGTTTTGCTGTTAAATGCTTTTTTTAATTATTCTTCTAAAGCTAAAGTCTTCCAGGCTGAAATTTAGGGCGTAACCGCTTTCCGCCAGGAAGAAATAAACAATAAACTCATGAGCGAGAAAAATTAAAAAAAAAGTTTTCAGCGGTTATGTAACCAATTATTATTTAGTTGCGTCATGTGTTTCTATGCACGTGATATTTTCTCAAAAAACTAGTGGTTACTTTACCACTCATCTATTTTCACCCTGATAGAATTTATCTTTAGTAGTTCTTTTTTGTAAACTAAATAGACGAAGTAAGAAATTTAAATACCTCTAAGATGTCTCTGTTGGCTAAAATTTGAATATGTAAGAATAAAAAGTACCAAAAGCCAAACATCGTCACTCTATCGGTCGTCGAGAAACACTTTTAGTATTACACATCAGCAGAAAAAAAGATTGCTTAATTAAAATAAAATTTGTGATTTAAAAGCATGGAAAATAAAATTTTGTCGCAAATGTGTGACAAATTAAAATACAAAAATAAGTACAAAACTATATAAAAGTTTAAAACATTCGAATTTATATATAAAAGTTATTTTATTAACGGTTTTTTTTACGTTTGGCTTTTTAGTCTCTCTTACGATCTCGATTTACGCATGTAAACGTTATTTCTGAATATTTCTGTCCCTTTTGGCTTTTTGGACATTATGTGTCTCCTTTTTGGGCTCTTTGGTACCCAGCTCTAAGTTCCCGCCATTTCCTTCTCCTAATCTCTTTGTTTTCTCCATTGGCTCTGAGGTAAACTAATTGTGGCTCTTTGGTCCCAGAAAGTGCGGCTCTTAGGTTCCAAAATCGTGGCTTTTTAGTATCCGTGGCTTTTCCGTCTCCAAATCCTCAGAAAAACAAAACTCCAGCTTAAAGTCTCTCCGGACAGATTTCTTAAGTATGGAAAATCGCGGTTTTTGGCACAAGATCACGTGAAATACAGAAATATTTCCATAAAAAATTAATTATGAGTGTTAAAAAGGCAGAAATACTAGGATTATAAAGTGCACATTCATTATATTATTGGTAGTAGTTAAAATAATTTATATTAAAAATTAATTTGCAACGAAATTTTTTTAAACCCTTAAAATATTCACTATTTAGTATTTATTAAAAGAAATACTTCCAACAAAGAGGCACCATTACCCTTTTTCACGTACGTAAAAATTAATGGAAATATTTTTGTATTTATGGCGTAATACGTAAATTTCCGTAAAAAATAGGGGTGATTTTTCAAAAACTGCGCGGTGAGACCCGAGCTCAAAATGGTTTCATAAAATTTAAAATTCAAATAGCTTTGAATAAAAAACAAATTGGTGGATGAAAAAACCTAAAAGCAGGAATTATCTATAAATTTATTTCTATTTAAATAACAATTAGATATTAAAATTAAAATAAATTTAAATCTTTTTAAAAAAAATGCCAAATCAAAGCGAAAAGAAGAGGAAAAAAACCGAAAAAAAATGTATTTTGGCAAAGATGCGAAAGAACAAATACACTGAAATTGGAATTTAAAAGGCAAGAAAAGTTTGGGATAATTTTTATTTCTTCTAATATATTTAATTAAGCTAAATTTTTTCTAATAAATATAACTGGACATAGCTGCCAAACGGTGTTCTAATTATTGAGCTGACTCTAAAAGATCTTAAAAACATCAGTATACTGAAAATCCAACAAAGAATTAGTTTTTTTAACTATTATTAGAAATTGCAAATGTTTTTATGCTTAGTTTTGTTATGTTTTTTTATAATAAAAGGAAGAGATTTTAAATAAAAGGAAGAGATCCAAAGAAGAACCAGGCAGTTTCTTTATAATAAACGGAAGAGATCCAAAGAAGATCCAGGCATCCCATAAACATAGGCGACATACAAGTACTAAATGCGTCCCAAAAAAACTCAGTTAGAGAATTCCACTAAACAAATACTGATTAAAAACATGTTTAGTTTCCGAGTTTAAAAACAATTAAACTAGAAAACCCACGAGTGAAGGAAATAGCTCGGTAAATAGGTTGTTTAGTGGAAGGGGAGTGGGCTGGGCCCCCTGGTGCGACCCCCCGCAGGGATTTTGGGCGGGAACCGTTGGGTGTTGACGGGTGGGAAGTGTGATATTCGTGTTCAGCGCCCTGGAAAACCCCCGAGTGCCGAGCTTGGAACAGAGGTTGTTTAGTTAAAGGGGGTGGGCCCCCTGGTGCGACCTCCCCCCCGGGAAAGGGGGTCAGGGAGTGTGATATTCGTGTTTAGCACCCAGAGAAAACCCCCAAGTGCTAGGAATAGTTAGGATAAGAGGTTGTTTAGTTAAATGGGATGCCCTCCCCCTTTCTAATAATTTTGCCCCCCCCCTTAGGGAAGAAAGGGGAGGTCGCGCCAAAAAAAATAAAACAAAACATATTCTTATTCTACACCTCAAATTACCTATAAAGAGTGTATTTTCAAAAAAAACGTAGAATAAAAAAACTGTCCTAAGAGACCTTAAGCGGTACCGAATCAAGCTTTTTGTCTTCATTTTTGATAATTTTTTGTGAAAACCTTACCTCTGCCTCCAATAGCCCACAGAACTTTTTTAATCAAAATATCTTTAGTGGTTCAGGAGATATGACTCTCCGAAAATGTCGTTTTTCGACAATTCTGTACTTGAAAGATTGCTCAATGGGTATTAAAATTTAAATTACAAAAAAATTCGCTTAAAAAAGCTGCTACTTTCTATTTTATTAGTATACCTTGATCCTTAACATTGGTGCAGTGTTTATTATTTATATTGCGTATCCCGTTTAAAAAACCCGCGATTTTTTTTCGTTAAAAACACCGAACGACGGCAGCGATTTGATGAAGTTTACCCAACATTTTTGCATGTAGGGTATCCGACTTAATTTCGGTCAGGCCTTAATTTCGGCCACCAATTTAGGGTGTTAGAAAATTAGCTTATTTTTAAAACCCAAAAGAACTAGCACAAAAGTAACTGGATGAATGTTGAATAAAGTGTTTTTGCAAAAGTTTTTTATTTGTGTTATTCTGCATTATCAACATTTTCATACAAAAAGTGATTTTTTTTGTGATTTTCTTAATTTTTGCTTTGTGTTTAAACTGCATCAAATTTAGAACAAAGCATTATATAACCTTAAAATATCTTCTATTTAAGGCTCAAAATTGTCAAATTTCATGTTTTGATATTTTTTTCAAAATTACTTTGCAATTGCAATGCGTGTAACTAACTGCGCATTTTAAGATTCCGTTAATTTCGGCCACCCTAAAATTTAGGTAAAAGAACCTGATTTTTTTTGCTGTTTTCAAATATTATCGTACTACGGTATTTATAAAAAATTTTTTTTGCTCGTTTGACTTTTTTTGACGTTTTTTTAAGCCAAAAAAAATTTAACAAAAAATATAGGTTATTAAAACTTGTTTTTCTAAAGTTTTGACGTAATTATATTAAGTCTTGCTAATAACTATTAAAGTTTGCAAACGAGAAACAATTAAGTTATATGTACAATACCTAAGGATAAATTCGCAACCTTTAAGAATTTTTATTGTTCGTTTTGGCAATAGTTATAGCCAGTTTTTTCTGGGTGGCCGAAGTTATGGCTAGTGCCTTAATTTCGGCCACTATAAAAAAACTTTAAACCTCCACTGTTCTTTAAGTGTAACCGAACTTTTAAAATTTTGCACCGGAATAGGAAAAATAGCTATCGTTTAATTTTTAGACCAAATTTTGGGTCGATTGAAAAAACCGGAAAAAACTTATCCAAAAAATAAAAAAAGTGGCCGAAATTAAGTCAGTTACCCTACTTCGTATTTTAAGCAAAAAAATCAGGGGTTTTTTTTGTAAGAGAAACGCAATATTTCCACAAATACTGCACCAATCTTAACGATCAAGGTATCAAATTAAAGTAGAAAGTAGCTGTTTTTTGAGTGCATTTTTTTAATTTAAATTTTAATACCTATTGAGCAATCTTTTAAGTACAGAATTGTCGAAAAACGTCATTTTCGGAGGGTGATATCTTCAAAACCACTGGAGATATTTGAATGAAAAAATGTTTTGTGGGCTATTGGGGGGAGTGGTAAGGTTTTCACAAAAAAATTATCAAAATCGAAGACAAAAAGTTTGACTCGGTACCGCGCCTTTAAGCTCTCTATTATCTTTAGTTATTTTTAACGTTTTAAGTTAATTTTGGGCATGACTGATATACTGAGTAGTAATGGGCGGAACCGCGGAACCCCCGGAACACTGGAACCGGAACCAAAACCGGAATTGACATTTTGCCTAAATCCGGAATCGGAACCGGAACCGGAATTCCAAATTTTGCCCGGAGCATCCGGAACATGGAACCGGAACTGTCCATTACATTGCGGAACCCCCGAAACACTGAAACCGTGATTTGTTAAAAAAACTACACATCTTTCATAATTTTTTTGGTGTTTTTTAGTATAATATTTTTTGTTTATATCAGACCATTTCACTATTTTGGTATATAAATATAGATTTTTGCCATGTTCTAATAATTAAGCCACGACCTAAAATTAAATTTGCAGTTTTAAGTTTGCCCACCTTTTTTGTGCTTCTGAGTAATAAGATTATGCAATTTAACAGTAGGGTAACTGATTTAATTTCAATCAGTTCTAATTTTAACCACCGGTTGTTACTTTTGCTATGCGCAAAGTTATAAACGTCATATGGCTATATAAATAACATGAAGATCGATATAGCCATACGCAGTTCATTTTCATAACTTTGCGCATAGCAAAAATAATGGCCGGTGGCCGAAATCAAAGCTGTTCGAATTTAAGTCAATTACCGTAATAGAGATGACGGTAACATATTTAATTAGGCGCATGATAATTTTGAACTAAATTAGAAGAAATAGATTTAAGCTACAAAAAATCATGTTGTCTTGCTAAAAGCTTGTCATTATATTTTCCGTTTTTTTTTCTTTTTAGCGAAGTAAATATTTCCGGATTTTCACATGATTATTTGGCATCAGATCTAATAAACAGGGTTTTTTGTATCTTTCATTTCATTAATATGCGGCAAAGGATGATCGGTTGATACAAATCAAATGCAAATGGGTTTTAGCTTAGCTTATATAATGTATAATACAGTTTTATTAAAAATTTTTGGGAATTCTTTTACACATATATACATAAAAAAATTTAAAGTATTATATTATACATTTAAAAAAAGTTCTCTTTTACATGAACATTAAGTTGCTTACATAAAAAGATCTTTTTTCTTTGTAGTAAAAGCTAATTAGAAGTTTTCGGTTTTTATTATTGCACCTAATTATGTTAGTTCTTACACAACTCATGTCATTATTTACTATAATTAGTATGGCCGAACAAAAGAGCGATAGAAAGTATATAAGTCAAATGCAGTTGCGAATGCAATGGCTTTTTTGTTTAACTTTATCATAGTTTTAAACACAAATAACACAAATCGATCAATAATGTTTATAATTTCTTAAAAATAAGTCTTTCGAGAGGCACATGTGACCATTTTCAAAACATATATATTGAAAAAAAAACAATGATAGCAGCTTTAAAAGATTTAAAGCGATTGTTTTTGTTTTTTAAACACAGAAATAAATTACCAGTGAGCTTGTGCTACAAATTCAATCAAAAAATATTTTGTTAAAGGCGTCAGCTGTTTGAAAAATACGTCAAAGGCATTAATGAAAGCGATATACAGTTTTTACGATTTAAAATATAATTAATAAATCTGTAAACATATTTTCTAAGATAGACGCAAATGCAAAAATTATTCTA
>JASAMX010002542.1:0-16363 GCA_030248175.1 Microlaimidae sp. YZB2_3 | reverse complement strand
GCATCTACTTCGTTCAGTTAGTGTATACTGCCAATTTTCGTTAGCTTAATACTACACCTGGACCAATCCAGGATGTTTAGTGTTTCAGTGAGAAATTGGACTTAATAAATTTTTTGCATTAAAGTTGTAGTAATTTTAGCTGCAAATTTGCAGTTTTTTACTACATCTGGAATTATCCAGAATGTTTCGTGTTTTTAAAAAATAGTTTATGACATTACATTTTCAGTATTTATAAAATTATTACAAAAAAAAAACTGAACAGCAGGGACCTTGATCTCAAGCCTTCGATAAACATCACTACTATTTATTATTTTTTAAACGCATTCAATTTACGGTAATTTTACGCAATTTTTTTCTGAAAATATGTACATATGATCCCTTGAGCTCTGGGTGGTTTATTGTTATCCACAGAAAAAAAACGAGAAACATAAATTAGGAATAAAAAATTTTCGAAATTATATCTTTGTCTGCCTTTAATTAACTCCGCTTTCGTTTGAGCAGTGGGTGTTTTTTTTGTTATGTCTATCTGTTCACCTCTGATATTTTGAAAAAATATATTGTATAATAGCACGTCAAAAATAGATCTCACACTTGCGGTATAGGACTCATTACACTAATTGCGATCGGGAGCGGTGTCCTATTTCTGCCGCGTTTTTGTTTGAGTTAGAAAGACAATCCACGCCCAGATTGCCATGTTTATTTTTGTTTTCCGTCTCAACGTGTCGTTTACCACCAGCGTTTTTTTTATATTATTATTAAATTAAAATCAAAATTCATGTAACATAAGCCGAATTATTTATTAACAAGAGTTTATATTTATGAACTTTTATTGTAATACGGCGTTATTAAATGATTTGATAAATGAAATTAACCGTTTTAGTTTTATTCGTCATTTTAATTCCATGCAATGCCCAGATTGTCATGTTTATTTCTGTTTTCCGTCTCAACGTGTCGTTTACCACCAGCGTTTTTTTTAATATTATTAAATTAAAATCAAAATTCATGTAACATAAGCCGAATTATTTATCAACAAGAGTTTATATTTATGAACTTTTATTGTAATACGGCGTTATTAAATGATTTGATAAATGAAATTAACCGTTTTAGTTTTATTCGTCATTTTAATTCCATGCAGTAATTCCATTACATAACCCCAGACCCATTTAGAAGGGATGGACATATATATATATATACATATATACGTTTGAAAAATTGCCAAACTACGAAGCTGTCAAACTTCCCTGCCTCTTCTAAAAATTTTTTGTAAAATTTTTTTTCTAAAAATAGAAAGCTCTTCCTACTATAAACTCTAAAATTGTTTTTTTTTGTAGCATTAAGCTGTAGCAGCTTACGTTTGTAGCATTAAGCTGTACCAGGTGTAGCATTAAGCTACCAAATTAGGCATCCCAGAATACTCTAGGGGCAGCTTACGTTGCTACGGTTATACATATAAAACCAAAAATTTTTTACAAAAAAAATTTTTAAAAACACTAAACATCCTGGATAATTCCAGGTGTAGTAAAAAACTGCAATTGGCAGCTAAAATTACTACAATTTTTAATGCAAAAAATTTATTAAAACCAGTTTTACTAAACACTAAACATCCTGGATTGGTCCAGGTGTAGTATTAAGCTAACGAAATATGGCATCCCGGAATTAACCAAGGGCAGCTTAAGCGGTTACAATTAATGAAGTAAATTTAATATAAAGTAAGTTTATTTTTTAACAAAATTATACTAAACACTAAACATCTTGGAAAACTCCAGGTGTAGCATTAAGCTGCAGATGCAGCTTAACCGCTACGGTTATTGAAAAAGTATTTAACTTAAAATTATTATAATTATTAAATGCAAGTTTACTAAATACTAAACATTTTGAATTGCTCCAGGTGTAGCATCAAGCAACCACATAGGACATTCCAGATTGATCCAGGAGCAGCTTGATAAACTACAGTTTTATTTACGAAAAATCTTTTTACTATTAAAATTAAAACAATTGGATTACTACAGGTGCAGTTATAAGTGAAAAAAACAGTGAAAACAGTTTTATAATACAAAAGCTAAAATAAATTATTGGAACTAAATTTGTTAATTTGTTTTTTATTTGTATGCGTGGTCTGAGCGCGTGTGATATATGCGCGGAGACGCCTCTCTGCTCCACTCGTTTTCCCTAATTTTTTCCAAGAAGTTGGAGCGCCGCTCCAAGTTTTTCTGGGAACTGAGATCTGGGAAAGTTGGGTGAACGCTTGTTTTTGCTGTTTCTAGGATCTGAAAACTGGGATCTTGGAACTGGGAACAGCACCCGATTTCAGTGGAGGGCACAAATGCAAAAGTGTCCCTTATTTGCTACCAATTTAAAGGCCCTTACGGCTGCGTCATTTCAGGAAACTTTTTTCGCAATAAAAAGCACCTTTTTATAAGGGGCCCTAGCGCTATTTATAAGGGAAGTCGGGACCTCTCTAACTCGATATAAAAAATTGAAAATGATAAAAATAAATCACATTAATTAGCAAAAAGAAAGAATACTTATAAAATTAATTATTTAATAAAATATTAATTCATATTTTAACAAAAAACGTCAACATAACCACAAAAAACATTTTTATAAATTATATTGATGGTAAGTTTGTAAAGAAAAAAATTATAGCTTTGTGATTCAACGCCATTCAAATTTTTTTATGATAAGAAAGACTTTAACCTACTATCATCATAAATACCTATTAAACTGTAACTGTACCACCATTTTTTCTATCAACTCTTTTTTTTACAAAATTTTTAATGATTGTGTTTAATTATAATGGTTTTTATAGTATTCTTTTATATGCTATAATTCTGAAATTTTTTAGACAACGTAGAAAAATATACAAAAATTTTATTTCTTTAATGTGGTTTATTTTGTATAATATATTCTGACAATCTTCGATAAAAAGCAGCGAAATAGTTTTTTGCGTTATCTAGCTTGTTTTAAACATACAACCAGAATCGTGCCTTTAATTTATAAATAAATGGATTTCAACATCAAAAAAACTTTAAATACTTCATGACTTACAAAATCAAAAAAACTACAAAAAGCCTGTGTTATACTAATCAAGTAAAAATAAATTTTAAAAAATGTTTCTTATATAATAGTTTCTTTATTTTTCTCTATTGATAAGAATATTTTCTGTGTTTTTGATTAGTTTTCTAAATTTTTAGATGTTTAAATAAGTATATAAAACCATTAAAATCAATTCCATTGCGCCACAAACTCAAAACAATGTATAATGCCATGTTTTTATAACTGCGCGAAAGTTTTCAACGCGCGCATTTATCGATTTAGGATGGTAGATAGGGATCTTTTATTGCGTTAGGTGCACTTGAGTTAAGGGCCCTTGGCATGGCTCTACTGAAACGAGTACAAGCTAGTGCCCCTAACTCAAGGGGCACTTTTTTAGGGTCCCTTAAATTTAGGGCCCTTTAGTGAAATCGGCTGCAGGTGTGAACGGGCCCTAAATTTACGAAAATTTAGTTAATTTACCTCAAGTTATCCACTTAAGGTTACAATGATCGAGATGAATTAAAAAAATCCAAGCCTATGCCTAACAAAAATATTAATCACTAATATTGGTTTACCTTTTATTACTACTCTACTGTATTTATTTTTTTCAATGGTATGTTTGTATGATTCTGTTAGTCGTTTTGACAAAGGCGCTATAGACCAACCTAGTACAACGAAATTGTTCATTCCGTCTGTCCTCGTGTCTTTTGACGAAAAAAAACAATAAAATAAACCCCTTTTACTCATTTTTTCAAGTATCCACAGCTGAAACATATAATGAAACAATTTGAAGGATTTTTATGGATTTTAAAATTTTGCAAGCTATTTGTATACTATATGTAGACAAAACTAAGCTGTATAAGCTATACAGCTTAGTTTGTCTTCTATATGTAAGTTTTGGATACTAATATTTATATAATTTAACTAACCAAAAAATTATATTTATACTTTTTAAAAACACTTTTTGATTCTTCGCACAAGCTAAATTATTATTGGTTTACAAAGAATAACTTTTTGTAAATTAAACATCTGGTTTTTAGTTTTTAAATAATTGCTTGATAATTTTTTGCTTTAGCAAAATTATTTTTTGTTTTCCAAAAATCCTTTTTGGAAAACAATTATTAGTAAGTAATTATTTAAAAAGTAAAACCTATATGTTTAATTAACAAAAAACTTATTATTTATTAGGCAACAAAAACTAGCTTGTGCAAAAAATCAAAGTGTTTTTAGAGAATAATACTTAAAATTTGTACAAAACTTTTGATGTCACCGAAAATTTTAATGCAGATTTTTTGTGATTCGCGGTAATTTACATTTTAAAATAGATTTACCGTTTATTTCCACTGTATTTATTTATTTTCTGTGGCAAATTTGTGTTTTTTGGAAATAAATATTTTTTTGTAACACTTACAAAATTACAAAAACCTTAAAAAGACAAATTTTGATGGCAGAAACACCGGTTACTTCATTTTTATGCTAAATATTTAATCTTTTTTAAAAACGCCCTAATAGCGTTATTCGCTTGTTTTTGAGTTTTAAGTTAGTAAAACCTCAATATTCTGTGAATTATTTTTTACATAGTCATCTAGTTTGAAACATAAAAAAATTAATATAAATATTACCAGTAAAAACGTTAAACTCCACCGGTCTTTTATGCCTACCGGAAATGACGAAAGTGAAAGTTAAAAAATAATTATCCTGAAAATCGTTTTGATTGCATGAAAAGAATATTGGAATATACAAAAAAAAACACTTTAAAAACATTTAGTGCCGACATAATTATGTTCTTGCTTAGAACTTAATTAATTAAATTTGCGGTTTTATTTAAAAAAAACTACTCCACAAAGACGTGGCATTTTTTTAATAAGTGTAGAATTATATAATAATTATTTAGGCTAAGTATCGACTTAAACTAACAAAGCTTTCCTTTTTTTAAAATTTATGAAACAAATATAAGTAAAAATAATACCTAGGGCATAAGTGTGTGGGTTGTTTTTAGTAGGGTTTTTCCCGTCTACGTTTTTCATCCCCTCCTTGAAGAAAAAATTATAAGAAATGCGTTATCCTGTGAAGATAAGGTTTTTCATTTCAAAAAGCAGGTTTTACCTCTTTCTATCACACAACCTGATACCTAAAGCTAAAGTCTGTTAGGCTAAAGTTAGAGCATAACCGCTCGCCTTAAAAAAACATCCGAACCATAAAAAATAAAAAAATAAATTGTTAGTGGTAATTTAACCAAAGTTCTTAAATGTTTTTTAACAAAAACTAGAGACAGTCTCATTTGATCAATCCATTTTTTCTGACAGAAACTTATAAGTAGCCTTCGGGTCTGTGTGTCTTTTCCTTTCATTTTCATTAATTTTGCATTTCAATGTTCTGTAGTGCTTTTTAAAATCAAAAAAATGTTTTTGCTGTATTTTATGACAATGTATTCTGATGTGATGATGGACATAAGCATGTGCCAGCTTTTTTAATATTATCTTAATTTTTTCTGCGTTGTAGTGATTTTTGTGTAAATAAAAGTTTATTATTATTATTAGTATTATTATTATTAATTAACCATTTATTATTGTTGCGTCAGGTGTTTTCCTGCTGTAATATTTTCTCAGAGAATGAGTGGTTTCTTAAACACCCCCCTGCTAAAATTCATCTATAATAGCTATCTCCCACCATTTTTTCAACTGTGTTTATAAAAAAATCACCATCCTTTGACTACATCTAAGACAGATTTATTGCCTTCTAAACATGCCTATTTTTTAGCATCAGGGGCGCAGTACCTTCTTCTTACCTGCCTTGTTAGATATATATTTATCTGCATTTCCTCCTGTATCTAAAAGGCAATTTTTTCATAGTGGATTTTAACCTACGTACCTAACTCCTCTAGGGCATATTTTTATACCTCTTAATGCATAAATGTCTACTACTGCTCTTAAATTTACCGAAAAAATTTAAGAGAAGTAGTTTATGTATTGATTGATTGTATTATAAATATAACTGATTTTATAATACAGTTAGGAAGATTTATTATCATTTGCCTTGCTAACATTATGTGTGCTAGCTTCAGGCTTAAATTAACCTTAACCCGACAAGGACCTGCTCTTAAATTTGCCTTCCATAGATTGAGCAGTTGCTCCCATATGGTACAACAAACCTGTTGATTTGAAAAGTACAATGCAATAGAACTAGTAGCGGTTGACATTCATAGATGTTTTTGGGGGGGGGGGACAGGGGGGTGCCCCCCCCCCTATCCCAAAATTTTTGCCCCCCCCCCCCTGGAAAAAATCCAGGGGGCCCCCTCCCCCCAAGCTTGAGAGCGGTCCGACCTACCCCCCCGGGAAGGCCGGGCCCCCCTCCCCCCCTCCAGACAAATTTGGAATTATATTTTTTTTATTTTCTGTCAAAAACACAGGTTTTTCATTTAAAAACAGTGTTTAAATATCACTTTTTAGGCCTAAATAGGCTGTTTTAATACATAAAATTCAATATTAGACCTAAAAAAGCACTTAACTTCAATTCTGAGTTTTAAAAATTTTGCTGAAAAATTGTTGGACCCCCTGAGCGCCCCCTAAATTTGAAATCTGGCCGCACTGAGGATTGACCCCCCCTAAAAAGCCAGGGGGGGTCCAGGACCCCCCTGGACCCCCCCTAAAAAATTTTGGCCTTCCACCCGGGGGTGGACCCCCCCCCCGAGCGGACCCGACCAAAAACATCTATGTTGACATTTTTCTACAAAAATCATTTAAACTGAGATTCATTGGTATTTATAGAGAACCTAGTACTAGCAAAGAAAAAGACAATCTAATATTTGAGCTAATCAGGAACTTAACAGAAAACTTTGTAGGAACCATTGTTTTTACTGGAGATTTCAATCTGCCAGGGGTAGATTGGTCTTCAAATAAAATAACTTCAAACACGCAAAATGAAAATAATTTGTTTGAGTTTCTTATTGAGCTAGGTATGTATCAGCTTGTTTCACAACCAACTCGTGGGAATAATTATCCAGACCTGTGCACGGTCTGAAAATGCCCCCCCCGTTTTATTGGAGGATTTGCCCCCCCAAAAAAGTTTTATTGCCCCCCCCCCCCCGCCAAAAGATGAAAAAGTACACTAAAAATATGACGCCATTTTTGACCTATGATGACGCCATCATCGCGAATTTTTTGCAGTTTTTAGCCTATTTCAATGTATTGTAAGCCATTTTAGACCTATTTTTACCTTATTTTCGCTTTTTTTGTCCCTTTTTTCCCTTTTCCCTTTTTTTTCTTCTTTTTTTTCTCCTTTTTTTTCTCTTTTTTTTTTCTTCCCCCCCCTGCTTGCCCCCCCCCCCGCTATGAAAAAGTTAAATCAGGAACCCGATGCGAGGAGCGCGGTGCTAATTCATTCGTCGCGAAAAGACCTTTTATCATAAGTTCTTTTGATGTCGAAGAATTAGGAAAAATATTATAACTAGTTTCATATTTTTTGGGAGAATAAGATCTGTAGTTATCTTGAACCGCCTTCAAACGATTTATGTTACGTGTTTCGAGCTGGTTGTTTTCTTGCGGTGCACTGTCTTGCTGAGAATTTAATCTGTTTGAGGCTTGTTGTAGCAACTTTACTGTACTATGTGGATCACGCTTTGTTGAGTTAACCAATTTTTTATCTAATCAAGTGTTTACTACAGTTTTTAGTGTAACTTGATGACCAAAATAATTGAAACAGCAAAAGTTGTTTTTATTAAAACGCGCAAAGTGAATAATCAGCTCTATGCAACTAAACCTTACGCACAATAATATTAACAGCAGATTATCCCAGCATAACGTGACTCAATCAATTATCACTGCACCACGACTAATGTGATAACTACTTATAAACTAACTATTTATATATCATGATTTTTAATTTCTTAAGTAACACTTTTTTTAAAAATATTTGACTACCTTCTTTTTAAAAAATAAGCACTGTAGTAAATAAAAGCAGTTAATAAAGTTAAATTATAGTCCATACAAAAATGACGCGGACTAGCGACAAAACTCGAAATGAATAACTTTGAAATGTTATATATTCATAAAGGAGGTTAGAATATGTGCGGGACATATATGGGAGCATAGCTTAGACTCTTGGCTATTTTTTGAAAAGGTCAGGAAAAAATGTTTTTCGATGACGTGATCACTACAGCCGATGCGGTGAAACAAACCTGGTCCCAGAAAAACAAAACTTTTTTATTATTGCGAGATAAGAAACGCCGCTTGGTATGCTGTTAAAACATACTTTTTTGAGTTTTTTCTCGAAGTTTGAGCGAAATCGACTCACTCAAACTTTTTTATAATGCGTTGAATGCGCGCGGTTTTCGCGAATTTTTGCCACGCTAATACACTGTACGAATTATTTATTTTGTTTTGCTTCCTGCTCGAAGTGTGTACGATATTGATCATATTGTTATATATTAAATGTCCGCTAATTTTATTACTTACCGTTGACCTAAAAATTTTTTAAAACACGAATACCAAAAATTTTTTTTAAAATTTTTTTAAAAATTTTTTTCAAAACCATCAAAAATGTAAAATTTATCACATATGACGAATTTTGATATATTGTTTGTGTAAAAAAACCTAATATTAAGCTTAGAATAAGCTGTCAAAAGTGACGAATTTTAAATTTGGAAAGATTCCAAGCCCGTATGCTGGCAGCAGAAAATTTTTCAATTAAAAAGTTTTACAAGAATAATAAACTTTAAAAGATTAGTTTTAAATTTCTAAATTTATTTTGATTTAAAATATTAGAAAATTGTCCAAATAACCCCATGAAAACGAACATAAATTTTCGTTAAAATTCCAAAATACTTCCTTACGTCATGCAAATTTTTTTATTACGTCATAATTGATGATTTTTATTGGTTCTTCTGGAATTAAAATGACGCAATTAGATTATGTATGCGGGACATATATGGGAGCATAGCTTAAACTCTTGGCTATTATTTAAAGGGTTAGGAAAAAAGGTTTTTTGATGACGTCATCACTACAACCGATGCGGTGAAAAAAACCTGGTCCCAAAAAAACAAAATTTTTTTATTAGTAAGAGATAAGAAACGTCGCTTGGTATGCTGTTAAGGACATTTAACATTTAAGTTTAAGTTTTGTCGCCAGTCCGCATCATTTTTGTATAAACTATGGTTAATAAGTAAATAAAGTAGGTCAGATATCGTTAATGAAATAATTACTAGTGGAAATAAATATCAAAAGTACATGTTATCTTTGTGTAATTTTAGAAACATAGATAGATTTTACAAACTTATAGGCAAGAATACGTAAGAGTAAGAAAATGTCTAATTTTTTGTTAAATAGTTGTACTATATATAATTCAAACTATCGACACTGTATAGATCTTTCATGGTTTTAAAAAAATGTAATACGCTACCTATCAAATATTTCAAAGTTTGTAGAATAATTTACATAATAAATATTTTCCACTGATTGTTTTTCTGATAGTGTTTTTACATGATAATAGATTATGAAAAATTTTTCCTCCAAGTCTCAAATAAAACAAAACTGAAATTTAAACGTTTTCAGTTATGAGTATTAAAAACTGTAATAAAAACAGAGCACCTTTTCTGTGACTTTTAAAATCGACTTCAATAAGTTTTTCAGTGGAATTACTATTGTGGCGGCTTACCGTAGCACCAGAATCCTTGGCAAAATTATATTGATTCGGAAAACAGATGCTACATTTGCTGTTTTTGCAGTTTTTACGTGTTTGTCTCCAATTCGCTTTTGCAGACTTTTTAAAAACTAAAAGAGTACATTTTCTAATAAAATAAATACTTTCTTTTGTTGATTTTTTTAGAATAGAATAACATAATTTCCTAACTATGAACCATAGTAATCTTAAATATAAAAATCTAGAAAAGTGCTACACTCAAATAAACAAAGAAGTAAACAATATTTATAATATAATAAATAAACTATACAGAAACTTCTTTCAACTTTATGAATCATGCACAACTTTATGAAAATGAAATTTGTTTGGTTGATTAAAATGAAAAACTCAAATCGACCAGAAAATTTACATGCTAAAGGAGTGAAACATTGCAGTACAAAGCATCAGTATAGTGTAAATATTTTAACATAAAATAAAAATAAACAACATAAAATAAATTTAGATTAAAATAAACTTTTAATATTTTAAAATAAAATTAAAATTTTTGAAAATATAAACTACAATATAAATAACCTAAATAGAAAAATTTAGAATAACATAGAACAACATATTTTTTTAATTTGAATTATTGAAATATTTTGTTGGTTTTACAACCGAGTCCTGAAGAAATAAAAAGTGTAAAACAAATAGTAACCCTCTGAGACTGGTTTATGATTGTTGGACTAATGGATGATTGGTTATAATATAATATCAAAAAAATTGAAAAAAATTTTTTAATTTTATTCGAGTGTTGAATTTAAAAAGGCTTTTTCTAAACGTGAAATGAGAACCAATGTACCAGAGCTGCTTAAAATGCTAAAGTTCACTGCTCTATATTTTCGGTGGTTCCACTATTTGATCCTTCACATAGGTATACAATACACAGAACAACGAGATGCGATTTAGATTCCGTATCTTAGACGCCATCATAATTACGAAAAAATTAACAAACTTAAAATATGGTGAATATGTACCTAACAAAAGAAAATGCTTGACTGTACACTAAATTTGTAAGAAAAATTTTGCGAAAAGTCATTCATTCTAAACTTTGTGGGACTTTTCCAGCAAAAATCCGCCATTTTCTGCTAGTATTTCTGTTTTCTCTTTTTTTTTTTTTTGTTATTTTATATTTTTTTATATTTTTATTTAAGAGCCGCATTCTCTATGGATTCAAAATCGCCATTCCAAGCTGTCAGATCGATAGTCTTAGATTTCGTTCAAATTAATATATGTGATATTTCAGGTGTTGTGAATGACAATGAGAGCATTTTTAGCTCAATTTGATCAACCCGTGTGTCTGTGGTACCCCCTTGAAGTTGGTGCCTTCGACTTTTTTAAGAATTTTTTTTGGAAAAAAATTGATTTTTTTGAATGACAATAAAAACCTACGGTAATTTGTTTTGTGGTTGAATTTAGTTCTTGCCTATGTAAAATAGTTTGAATTTTTCAAAAATCAACATTATTTTGCTAAATTTTTAATTTTTAAACATGAAATTTTACAATTTTTCAAAAAAATAAAAATTTTTGAATTTTTTTTGGTTTTGAAAATCAACCAGGTTACCACTTCAAAATATTCAGACCGCGCTGCCCCTTTGTTATTATTTAACCCCTATGTAGTCCTTTCAACTGTAAAAAAATAAAGAAAAAAAAAGTACCCTTTTTTGAGAACCAATCATTTAAGTGCCTAAAATTTTAGAAGCAAAAATAAACCATTGCGGAATTGGGATAATTTAGTCATGGATTTCAAGCCAAATATTCTGTTAATAATGCTAAAATAAACTATTTATAAGTAAAAATAAATAAACCTTTCAAAAAAAAAACTTTATTTTAAAAAATTTTTAATTTTTACAACCAAAATTTTACAATTTTCCAAAAAACGTAAATTCTTAAAATCTTTATTTTTTCTAAACTCAACCAGTTAGCAATTTAGAAACATGAAACCAAACTCATATTTTCACATTATTTACCTGTCGTACAGTTCATTTAATCATAAAAAATTTATCAAAAATAAATTTTTCAATTACCCTTTTTTATATAACATTGGGGGGGGGTGAATGTATATATTAGAAGCAAATTTAATGCATTCGGGGGGGGTAAAATTTGATATTTAAGTTTCCAAAAATAAAATAGGGTAAATTCTTTTTTTTTTGTAAAAATTGTAAAAAGGGGGGTTTTTAATTAAATTTTAAAAATTTTAAATAAAATTTGTATATTTTTATAAAAATACTAATTTCCTAAAATTTTAGACATTCAAATGGTTGATATACAAAAAAGGGTATTTTTATTTTGATAACTTTATTATGATTAAATGGACTGTATGACAGGTAAATAATGTTAAAATATGAGTTTGGTTTCATGTTTCTAAATCGGTAAACTGGTTGAGTTTAGAAAAAAATAAAGATTTTTTAAATTTACGTTTTTTCGGAAAATCGTAAAATTTTGGTTGTAAAAATTAAAAATTTTTGAAAATAAAGTTTATTTTTGGAAATTTTATATATTTTTACTTATAAATAGTTAATTTTAGCATTAATAACAGAATATTTGGTTTGAAATGTATAACTAAATTATCACAATTGCAGAATTTTATATATTAGTTCCTAAAATTTTAGACATTCAAATGGTTGATATACAAAAAAGGGTAATTTTATTTTGATAATTTTATTATGATTAAATGGACTGTATGACAGGTAAATAATGTGAAAATATGAGTTTGGTTTCATGTTTCTAAATTGGTAAACTGGTTGAGTTTAGAAAAAATAAAGATTTTAAGAATTTACATTTTTTTTGGAAAATTGTAAAATTTTGGTTGTAAAAATTAAAAATTCTTAAAAATAAAGTTTATGTTTGAAAAGTTTATTTATTTTTACTTATAAATAGTTAATTTTAGCATTATTAACAGAATATTTGGCTTGAAATCCATGACTAAATTATCTCAATTCCGCAATGGTTTATTTTTGCTTCTAAAATTTTAGGCACTTAAATGATTGGTTCTCAAAAAAGGGTACTTTTTTTTCTTTATTTTTTTACAGTTAAAAGGACTACATAGGGGTTAAATAATAACAAAGGGGCAGCGCGGTCTGAATATTTTGAAGTGGTAACTTGGTTGATTTTCAAAACCAAAAAAAATTCAAAAATTTTTATTTTTTTGAAAAATTGTAAAATTTCATGTTTAAAAATTAAAAATTTAGCAAAATAATGTTGATTTTTGAAAAATTCAAACTATTTTACATAGGCAAGAACTAAATTCAACCACAAAACAAATTACCGTAGGTTTTTATTGTCATTCAAAAAAATCAATTTTTTTCCAAAAAAAATTCTTAAAAAAGTCGAAGGCACCAACTTCAAGGGGGTACCACAGACACACGGGTTGATCAAATTGAGCTAAAAATGCTCTCATTGTCATTCACAACACCTGAAATATCACATATATTAATTTGAACGAAATCTAAGACTATCGATCTGACAGCTTGGAATGGCGATTTTGAATCCATAGAGAATGCGGCTCTTAATATAAAACGAGGCGGCCGGGGGGTTGGCTTCTGGGGTTTTTCTGGGGGGGGGGAAAGGGGGTTTTGGCTCCCAATTTTTTAAAAAATATAGCACACATCTTCTCAGGCAATACATATTCACCATATTTTAAGTTTGTTAATTTTTTCGTAATTATGATGGCATCTAACATACGGAATCTAAATCGCATCTCGTTGTTCTGTGTATTGTATACCTATGTGAAGGATGAATATAGTGGAACCACCGAAAATATAGAGCAGTGAACTTTAGCATTTTAAGCAGCTCTGGTTCATTGGTTCTGATTTCACGTTTAGAAAAAGCCTTTTTAAATTCAACACTCGAATAAAATTAAAAAATTTTTGTCATTTTTTTGATATTATATTATAACCAATCATCCATTAGTCCAACAATCATAAACCAGTCTCAGAGGGTTACTATTTGTTTTACACTTTTTATTTCTTCAGACTCGGTTGTAGAACAACAATATTTCAATAATTCAAATTAAAAAAATATGTTGTTCTATGTTATTCTAAATTTTTCTATTTAGGTTATTTATATTGTAGTTTATATTTTCAAAAATTTTAATTTTATTTTAAAATATTTAAAAGTTTTATTTAATTTAAATTTATTATGTTGTTTATTTTTATTTTATGTTTCAAAATATTTACACTATCTTGATGCTTTGTACTGCAATGTTTTCACTCCTTTAGCATGTAAATTTTCTGGTCGATTTGAGTTTTTCATTTTAATCAACCAAACAAATTTCATTTTCATAAAGTTGTGCATTATTCATAAAGTTGACAGAAGTTTCTGTATAGTTTATTTATTATATTATAAATATTGTTTACTTATTTGTTTATTTGAGTGTAGCACTTTTCTAGATTTTTATATTTAAGATTACTATGGTTTAATAACTAAGAAAATATGTTATTCTATTATAAAAAAATCAAGGAAAGAAAAAATTGTATTTATTAGAAAATGTACTCTTTTAGTTTTTAAAAAGTCTGCAAAAGCGAATTGGAGACAAACACGTAAAAACTGCAAAAACAGCAAATGTAGCATCTGTTTTCCGAATCAATATAATTTTGCCAAGGATTCTGGTGCTACGGTTAGCCGCCACAATAGTAATTCCACTGAAAAACTTATTGAAGTCGATTTTAAAAGTCACAGAAAAGGTGCTCTGTTTTTATTACAGTTTTTAATACTCATAACTGAAAACGTTTAAATTTCAGTTTTGTTTTATTTGAGACTTGGAGGAAAAATTTTTCATAATCTATTATCATGTAAAAACACTATCAGAAAAACAATCAGTGGAAAATATTTATTATGTAAATTATTCTACAAACTTTGAAATATTTGATAGGTAGCGTATTACATTTTTTAAAACCATGAAAGATCTATACAGTGTCGATAGTTTGAATTATATATAGTACAACTATTTAACAAAAAATTGAGAACATTTTCTTTTACTCTTTACGTATTCTTGCCTGTCATTTATTAAAATCTATCTATGTTTCTAAAATTACACGGAGTAATGTACTTTTGATATTTATTGTCACTAGTAATTATTTAGTTAACGATATCTGACCTACTTATTTAACCATAGTTTATACAAAAATGATGCGGACTGGCGACAAAACTTAAACTTAAATGTTAAATGTCCTTAACAGCATACCAAGCGACGTTTCTTATCTCTTACTAATAAAAAAATTTTGTTTTTTTGGGACCAGGTTTTTTTCACCGCATCGGTTGTAGTGATGACGTCATCAAAAAACCTTTTTTCCTAACCCTTTAAATAATAGCCAAGAGTTTAAGCTATGCTCCCATATATGTCCCGCATACATAATCTAATTGCGTCATTTTAATTCCAGAAGAACCAATAAAAATCATCAATTATGACGTAATAAAAAAATTTGCATGACGTAAGGAAGTATTTTGGAATTTTAACGAAAATTTATGTTCGTTTTCATGGGGTTATTTGGACAATTTTCTAATATTTTAAATCAAAATAAATTTAGAAATTTAAAACTAATCTTTTAAAGTTTATTATTCTTGTAAAACTTTTTAATTGAAAAATTTGCTGCTGCCAGCATACGGGCTTGGAATCTTTCCAAATTTAAAATTCGTCACTTTTGACAGCTTATTCTAAGCTTAATATTAGGTTTTTTTACACAAACAATATATCAAAATTCGTCATATGTGATAAATTTTACATTTTTGATGGTTTTGAAAAAAATTTTTAAAAAAATTTTTAAAAAAAATTTTTTGGTATTCGTGTTTTAAAAAATTTTTAGGTCAACGGTAAGTAATAAAATTAGCGGACATTTCAATATATAACAATATGATCAATATCGTACACACTTCGAGCAGGAAGCAAAACAAAATAAATAATTCGTACAGTGTATTAGCATTGTCAAAAACTCGGCGAAAACCGCGCGGGGTCGAAAACACATTATAAAAAAGTTCGAGATGAGTCGATTTCGCTCAAACTTCGAGAAAAAGCTTGGAATTTTATGTTTTAACAGCATTGCACCAAGCGGCGTTTCTTATCTCGCAATAATAAAAAAGTTTTGTTTTTCTGGGACCAGGTTTGTTTCACCCCAGTCGGCTCTAGTGATCACGTCATCAAAAAACATTTTTTTCCTGACCTTTTCAAAAAATAGCCAAGAGTCTAAGCTATGCTCCCATATATGTCCCGCACATATTCTAACCTCCTTTATGAATATATAACATTTCAAAGTTATTCATTTCGAGTTTTGTCGCTAGTCCGCGTCATTTTTGTATGGACTATAATTTAACTTTATTAACTGCTTTTATTTACTACAGTGCTTATTTTTTAAAAAGAAGGTAGTCAAATATTTTTTAAAAAAAGTGTTACTTAAGAAATTAAAAATCATGATATATAAATAGTTAGTTTATAAGTAGTTATCACATTAGTCGTGGTGCAGTGATAATTGATTGAGTCACGTTATGCTGGGATAATCTGCTGTTAATATTATTGTGCGTAAGGTTTAGTTGCATAGAGCTGATTATTCACTTTGCGCGTTTTAATAAAAACAACTTTTGCTGTTTTAATTATTTTGGTCATCAAGACACACTAAAAACTGTAAGTAAACACTTGATTAGATAAAAAAATTGGTTAACT